>MDKH01109690.1:0-10529 GCA_005239495.1 Nicotiana undulata | reverse complement strand
AAATTGACCCACGAAGTGACTGTGACACATCAAATATTTTTAGTAGTTGCATTGAGATGTAATGACATTAAATTTTATATTTGATAACTAATAAATCAATACTTACTTGAGAAATGGTGCAACTTCGGGACAATTTAGTAACCAATGAAGTGTAGCTGACTTGTACTCCATATCACTCAAACTTCTCTTTCTAACATCCTTAGAACATCGTCCTGGTTGATTGAATATGGACATAGGCGGATATAATGGATCATTCACATATTCGACCGTGTTCCTATTGGGCCTATTCCTAGCACATCTCACCTTACTCTCAAAATAATAAGAGCAAAAATGAGAAGTTTCCTTTGCAAGATAAGCTTCGCATATAGATCCTTCAATCCTATTCCTCTGCTTAACAAATTGTTTGCATTTGCCAATTGTCCTACATAATTTCAGATTAGCCAAGAACATTCAAATAAAATAGAAAATTACATGAAACTTATAATATTACCTCTCAAAGGGATACATCCATATGTATTGAATAGGCCCTCCAAGTTGTGCCTCGTGTAAAAGGTGGATTGGAAGGTGTTCCATCACATCAAAAAAACACATGGAAATATCTTTTCCATCTTAGTAGATGTTACACGAATGTTCTGATCCATCCGTAGTAGGTTTTCTTCCCTTAATGTGGAAGAACACAAGTCCTTGAAAAACAAACTAATCTCTGTGGTGGGTTTCCAGATTCTTTCAGGAAAACCACAAAATGCAAAAGGCACTAAGGTCTCCATGAAAACATGACAGTCATGACTTTTCAAATGGCTCAACTTCCCTACCTCCATATCAACTTTCTTTCCAAGATTCGATGCATAACCCTCAGGCATATTCAATTTCGTTACCCAATCACAAATTTGCCGTCTTTCCTCCAAAGTGAATGTGTAACTTGCTTTGGGCTTGAATATCTTACCATTGTTTTCTGTCTGCAAGTATAATTTAGGCCGCCTGCAATATTCTTGTAAGTCCATTCTAGCCTATGGGTTATCCTTTGTCTTACCTTTAACATCCATCACTGTGTTGAACAAATTTACAAAATAATTCTTCTCAATATGCATGACATCAAGGTTGTGACGGAGAATATTATCATTCCAATAAGGCAACTCCCAAAATATACTCTATTTCGTCCAATTATGAGTACTTCCGTATTCGGGGAATTTATAAGGTGGAATTTCAGTAACTTTACTGAAGTTCTGGACCCTCTCCCAAATTTCCTCACCTGATAGTATCGGGGGTGGAGAATCAAACTCCATTTTATTTTTTTCGAATGCATTTTTCATCCTTCTAAACTCATGATCAGGAGGCAAGAATTGACGATGACAATCAAACCATGATTTCTTTCGGCCATGTTTCAAAGTGAACGCTTTAGTATTTTTCATGCTGTACGGACAAGCTAGCTTACCAGTAGTCATCCACCCAGACAACATTCCATACGCAAGAAAATCATTAATTGTCCACATTAAATTAGCACGCAAATTGAAATTCTGCTTGGTTGATATGTCATATATTTCAACACCATCGTACCACAATTGTTTTAGCTCATCAATCAAAGGTTGCAAATATAAATCAATCAAACTTTTCGGATTACGTGGACCGGGGATAATAAAATTTAAGAATATATATGGACTAGTCATGCACAAGTCGGGTGGTAGATTATAAGGTGTAAGAAAGACAGGCCAACATGAATATGGTGTCGCAGATACAGAAAAAGGCGTGAAGCCATCCGCACACAGACCTAACCGAATGTTCCCTGGTTCACTAGCATAATCTGGATATGTCCTACAAAGTTCTTTCAAGCTTCTCCATCTGAAGGATGACACATAACACCAGGTGGTCTTCTATTTTCAAAGTGTCATATCATATGAGAAGCATAACTATTCGATGCATATAACCTCTTTAACCTAGGTATAAGAGGTAAATAATGCATGGCCTTGATAGCGACCATATTCCGCTAGAAAGCTTCTTGAAATGAGGCTTGTTGCAAAATTTACGACTGTTTATATCTGCATCATCTTTATAATATAACATGCAACCATCTTCACAACAATCAATTATCATTGACGAAAGTCCTAACTTAGAAACCAATCTCTTTGCCTTATAGAAATCACCAGGTAAGTTGATATCATGGTCAACTAGTTCACTCATAAGGTCAATGAAAGAGTCCATGGCTGCTTGAGAAATATTTTAATCAGATTTTATACTTAGTAATCTAAATGCAACAGACAACTCAGAGTGCGGACTTCCTTCCTTTAGTGGACGACTAGCTTCCTCTAACTGTTCATAAAAATGTTTTGCGTCATCATTAGGAGTTTGTTCAACATTTTCATTGGGCTCACTCCCAAATTGCATCCCAAAAGCATCAGCAACCATATCATGCATTCTAGAATCACGATTTGTATTCTCCACCGTTCAACATTTTCACCCGCAACCATGTTATGAAATCTCCCATTGCTACCATCGAACTCTCCATGATTAGTCCACACAAAGTAATTCGCTATAAACCCCTTCCTATAAAGATGAAGTTTAACTTCCTCCGGTTTTCCAAACCTCATACAGTCGCACCTAACACAAGGGCACCTAATTCTACCTTCACTTTGGTATGGTGGAAGTTCCATTGCATGTCTAATAAATTCATCAACCCCTTCTATAAATTTCTCCCGCAATATCTGCCGATTAGGATAATTCCTATTGTACATCCAAGTACGATGTTCCATCTATACAAATAAAACAAGAACAAATTAATTTAGTTAATTCATATCCTAATCTTTTTTTAGTTAATTAATTCCATATCCTAAAGGTTCAACTCATATCCTAAAATTTTAATTCATATTCTAAAATTTCAGATCATACACAAAAATTTCAATTCATATAATAAAGGTTCAATTCATATAAAAAAGGTTCAATTCATAAATTAAAAGTTCAAATCATATCCTAAAATTTCAATTTATAAACTAAAATTCTAATACATAAATTAAAAGTCCAATTCATATCCTAATCGTTTTGTAGTTAATTAATTTCATATCCTAAAAGTTCAATTCATATCCTAAAAATTTCAATTCATATCGAAAAGGGTCAATTCATATCAAAAGGTCCAATACATAAACTAAAAGTCCAATTCATCATTTACTCAATAACACCCAGATTTTGGAAAATATTGTATTGAGTCGCGGTATTTTCTTATCAGTATTTTTGAGATTTTACTCTTAAGCTTATTTTATTATGTTTCAAACTTAAAGAATGTGTGGTTTGTTGTGGTTGTGGGCTTTCCTAGTATTGCGTTAGGCGCCACCAAGACATGTGAGACTTGGGTCGTGACAAGTTAGTATTAGAGCCTAGGTTACAAAGGTCTCACGAGTCATGGGCAGGTTTAGTAGAGTCTTGCGGATAGGTACGGAGATGTCTGTACTTATCTTTGAGAGGCTGTCGAACCCTTAGAAAAACTTCACTTTCTTGTATTCTTGTCGTGCGAATTAGTTAATTTGGGAAACTAAACTTCTATTATTTTATTCTCTTACAGATGGTGAGGACAAGTGCTACTGGACTGGGCAGACGACCACTATTACCACCCGCTATGGCCACAAGAAGCTGGGGTCGCGGTAGAGGTCGAGGTGCAGCTCGTACAACAGATAGAGCAACATATATAGACCACCAGTTGCTCCAACTCAGGAGTATATTCCAGATGTGGTTGAGCCAGTGGGGCCAGCTCAGGAACTAGTTGATCTCATTGTGATTCTAGACCTTCTAGAGGTTCTGGCCCAAATATTGACTGTTTTCACTAGCATTGCTCATGCAGCTCCAGTTCGGGCTGCACCAGCCACTTCTCAGGCCGGGGGAGGTGCTTAGACTACCCCCGCCTATACTCCAGAGCAGGTTGTTCAGGGACTTCAGACACTGGGGGTACTACCAGCCTAGCCGGTTGTAGTTGCTCAGGCCTAGGTCGGTCCCATTTGAGTGATGATGAGCAGAAGAGACTAGAGAGGTTTGGGAGGCTCAAGCCTCCAACATTCAGTGGAGCTGAGCTAGAGGATGCTCAAGATAGGGACAACCTTCAGAAAGTGGGAGACCTATGAGCGGGACAGGCCAGCCGGTGCTGCAACTTTCTTGGCACGAGTTCTCTGTTCTTTTCTTGTAGAAGTTTGTGCCACTGCCCCGCAGGGAGGAGTTGCATAGGTAGTTTGAGCATCAATGTCACGAGCGTATATGTGTGACCCAGTACGAGATGAGATTTAATAAAACCCTTATCAAGAAGCTCCTGAAGCTGCTCTTTCAATTCCTTCAACTCAACTGGTGCCATACGATATGGAGGAATAGAAATCGGCTGAGTGCCCGGCACCAAGTCAATACCAAAATCAATTTCCCTATGGGGTGGCATGCCCAGCAGGTCCGCAGGAAACACATCCGGAAAGTCTCACACTACCAAACTAGAAGCAATAGTAGGATTATCAACACTAACATCCCTCAGAAAGACCAAATATGACAGACAACCCTCCCCAACAATCCGTTAGGGCTTCAAATAAGAAATCACCCTACTGGGAACATAATCCATAGAACCTCTCCACTAGATCTGCGGCAATCCCGGCATCGCCAATGTCACGGTCTTAGCGTGACAATCAAGAATCGCATGATATGGAGACAATCAATCCATGTCCAAAATCACGTCAAAATCAACCATACTAAGTAATAAGAGATCAACCCTAGTATCCAACCCTCCAATGGTCATCACACACGACTGATATATACGGTCCACGACAATAGTATCGCCCACCGCCGTAGATACATGAACAGGTGAAGCTAAGGACTCACAGGGCATATACAAATAACAAGAAAAATAGGATGATACATAGGAATAAATAGAACCAGGGTCAAATAATGTGGAAGCATCCCTGTGGCACACTGGAACAATACTTGTAATCACTGCGTCTAAGGCTATAGCCTCTGTCCTGGACGGAATATCATATAATCAAGCCTGATTGGCCTTCCCCTCCAGGGAGACCTCTAGCTGCCTGAGCCCCACCACGAGCTGGATGACTGAGTGGTGTAGCTACTGGCGCTGGTATCATCGACCGAGAAATCTGATGTGGAATCCCACTACACAGTTTAGGTCAATCTTTCTTAAGATGAATCAAGTCCCTGCACTCAAAACAACCCCTCTTCTAATGGAGTTGTTGCTCTTGATAACCCGAGGATTTTCCTGTAGAAGCCTGGGTACACAAAGCATGGTGAGAACTCTGTGTTGGTAACGCGCTGAATGGTGATTGGCTTGAACGAGCATTGTAAGAACCATGGCTAACTGATGCACCATGATGAACCGGACAAGACATTTGAGCGGGCCTATAAGGACGCCCCTACTGTGGTGGGACTGACTCCCAGAAGAAACACCGCTTAAACCACCCGATCCACGAGGCCTCTCGACCTCCCTCTCCTTACGCACCTGACTACAAACCATCTCTAACCGTCAAGAAATATCAACCACCTCATCAAACCTAGCACCTGATGCATTCTCCCGAGTCATAACAAAATGCAATTGATAGCTGAGTCCATCAATTAACCTCATAATCCTCTCCCTCTCTGCGTGAACCAACTAGATCGCTTGACGAGTTAACTCTAAAAATCTTAGTGTATCTTCTTAGGGTGCACCAGTTTTATTTGTGAAGAAGAAGGATGGTACTATGCGGATGTGCCTCGACTATAGGCAGTTGAACAAAGTTACAATCAAGAACAAGTATCCTTTACCACGCATTGATGATTTGTTTGACCAGCTTTAGGGAGCTACACTGTTCTCTAAGATTGATTTGAGGTCTGGGTATCACCAGTTGAAGATTCGAGACTCGAATATTCTAAATACGGCATTCAAGATCCGCTACGGTCACTATAAGTTCCTTGTGATGTCTTTTGGGGTGAGAAACACCCCACCAACATTCATGCATCTGATGAACAATGTATTTTAGCCATATCTTGATTCGTTTGTCATAGTATTCATCGATGATATTCTGGTGTACTCGCGTAGCCAGGAGGAGTTTGTCCATCATTTGAGGATTGTGCTACAGAGGTTGAGGGAGGAGAAGATTTATGCCAAGTTCTCCAAGTGTGAGTTTTGGCTTAGTTCGGTGATGTTCTTGGGAATTATGGTGTCCAACGAGGAGATTAAGGTGGATCCAAAGAAGATAGAGGTGGTCCATAGTTGGCCCAGACCGTCTTTAGCTACTGAGATTCGGAGTTTCCTTGGCTTGATCGGATATTATCGTCACTTCGTGGAGGGCTTCTTATCCATTGAAACGCCTTTGACCAGGTTGACCAAGAAGGGTACACCATTCAGGTGGTCGGATGAGTGTGAGGAGAGCTTTCAGAATCTCAAGACTGCCTTGAACACAGCTCCAGCTCTAGTTTTGCCATCAACATCGGGTTATTATATAGTGTACTATGATGCTTCTCAGATTGGTATTGGGTGTGTCTTGATATAGGAGGGTAGAGTGATTTCTTATGCTTTGCGCAAGTTGAATCCCCATGAGAAGAACTACCTTATTCATGATTTAGAATTGGCAGCCATCATTCATGCATTAAAGATTTGGAGGCATTGTCTCTACTTGTGTCTTGCGAGGTATTTATGGATCATCGGAGTCTCCAACACTTGTTCAAACAAAAGGACCTAAATTTGAGGCAGTGGAGATGGATGGAGTTGCAAAAGGACTATGATATTACCATTATATACCATCCCGGGAAGGCCAATGTGGTGGTTGATGCCTTGAGTAGGAAGGCGGTGACTATGGGCAGCTTTGCATTTATTCCGATAGGTGATAGACAACTTGCATAAGATGTTCAGGACTTGGTCAATCAGTTTGTGAGATTAAATGTTTTTAATCCCAATAGGTTCTAGCTTATGCGGTTTCTCGATCTTCCTTATATGATCGCATCAAAGAGCGTCAGTATGATGATCCCAATTTGATTGTCCTTAAGAACACGATTCAGCACGGTGATACCAAGGAGGTTACTATTGGGGACGATGAGGTGTTGCGTATGCAGGGTCAGATTTGTGTGCCCAATGTTGATGGCTACGTTAGTTGATTCTTAAGAAGACCCACAGTGGTATTCCAATCATCCGGGTGCTCCAAAGATGTATCCGGACTTGAGGAAGCACTATTGGTGGAAGAAGATAAAGAAAGATATAGTGGGGTTTTGTAGCTCGATGCCTAAATTTTCAGTAGGTGAAGTATGAGTATCAGAGACCGGGCAGATTGCCTTAGAGGCTTAAGATTCCGGAGTGGAAATGGGAGCGCATCACCATGGATTTTTTAGTTGGGCTCCCACGGACTTCGAAGAAGTTTGATGCTATTTGGTTGATTGTGGATCAGTTGACCAAGTCCGCGCATTTAATTCCAGTTTCGACTACCTATTCTTCGGATCGGTTGGCTGAGATTTACATCCACGAGATGTTCGCCTTCACGGTGTGCTAGTGTCCATCATTTCAGGTCAGGGCACACAGTTTACATCGCAGTTTTGGAGAGACATGCAGCGAGAGTTAGGCACACAGGTTGAGTTGAGTACAACATTCCACCCTCAGACAGACGGACATTCAAAGTGCATTATTCAGATATTGGAGGATATATTACGCGTTTATGTCATGGATTTTGGGGGTTCCTGGGATCAGTTTCTGCCGCTTGCAAAGTTTGCCTACAACAACAACTACCAATCAAGAATTAAGATGTCTTCGTATGAGTCTTTGTATGGGAGATAATGTCGGTCTTCGGTGGGTTGGTTTGAGCCAGGTGAGGCTTGGCTATTGGGTACTAACTTGGTTCAGGATGCTTTGGACAAGGTTAAATTGATTCAGGATTGGCTTTGCATGGCGTAGTCTAGACAAAAGAGTTATGCTGATCAAAAGGTTCATGAAGTTTCTTACATGGTAGAGGAGAAGGTACTACTTAGAGTTTCACCCATGAAGGGTGTCATGAGATTCGGGAAGAAAGGCAAGTTGAGCCCTCGGTATATTGGGCCTTTTGAGGTGCTTGAGAGGATTTGGGAGGTGGCTTACAAGCTTGCATCGCCGCCTAGTTTGTTGGGTGTTCATCCAGTGTTTCATGTATCCATGCTCCGAAAGTATGTCAGCGTTTTGTCTCTTATTTTGGTTTTCAGCACGGTTCAATTGGATGATGGTTTGACTTATGATGTGGAGCCATTGGTCATTTTGGATCGGCAAGTCCGAAAGTTGAGGTCAAAGAACATAGCTTCAGTGAAGGTGCAATGGAGAGGTTAGCCACTCGATGAGGCTACTTGGGAGACCGAGCGGGAGATGCATATCAGAAATTTATGCCTATTTGAGACTCGACGTATGATTCTAGACCCATTCGAGGACGAACGTTTGTTTAAGAGAGGGAGGATGTAGCGACCCGACCGGTCATTTTGAGTGTTGTAACCTTTTTCCCCTATTTACTATTTATTCTATGCTCAATTTTTGTTATGTGACTTGTCAGGGTAGTTGGAAAGGTTTCGGGGATGTTTCGGAATGAATCGGGACACTTAGTCACTAGGTTGGAAGCCTAAGTTGGAAGAGTTAACCGGATGTTGACTTATGTGTAAATTGATCCAAACTGGTGTTTTGACAGTTCTGATAGCTCCGTAGGGTGATTTTGGACTTAGGAGTGTGTCAGTATAGTGATTTGGAGGTCTGTAGTTGCTTTTGGCTTGAATTGGCGAAAGCTGGAAAAATGGAAGTTTGGAAAGTTGAGAAGTTTGATCAAGAGTTTACTTTGTGGTTTTCGGGCTCAGATTTTGGTTTCGAAAGTTTGAGTAGGTACGTCGTGTCATTTAAGACTTGTGTGCAAACTTTGTGGTTAATCGGAGTTGATTTGATAGATTTTGGCATCGATTGTAGAAGTTAGAATTCATTAGTTTTCATTAGGTTTGAATTGGGGCGTGATTCATGTTTTTTATGTTGCTTGATGTGATTTTAGGCCTCAACTAAGTTCGTATCATATTTTAAGACTTGTTGGTATATTTGGTTGAGGTCCTGGGGGCCTCTGATGGATTTCGGATGGTTATCGTAGTGGAATTGGACTTTCGAGATGAATGAAGTCTTTTGATGCTATGGGTTCTTGTTTCCTTCTATGTGCTCGCGAGGATATGTCCTCGATCGCGAAGGGTCTTTGAGAGATGTTGAATTTTTCTTCTTCACGTTTGCATAGTGAGGGACGCGATCACGGAGGTTGTGAAGCTTGTGCATTGCGAACGCGAAGAGTGGTCGCATTCGTGTACAAGGAAGTGAGGCAATTGAGGACACGCGAAGTTGTTCTTCGCCATCGCATGGGGATGTTCGCGATCGCATAGTTTTGCGAATTAGTGAACCACATTCACGTTGTGTCAACTGCGTTCGCGAAATCCATGGGACAACTTTGTCTTGTTCTTCGTGATTGTGAGTGACTTTTCGCGATCGCGAAGAGTTATCACTAGGCAGCATCTTTAAATTTAAAAAACAAGGGTTTGAACCCATTTTACATAATTTGAGCTAGAGACTTCGGATTTGGGCGATTCTTGAAGGAATTTTCAAGGAGTTGATTGGGTTAAGTGATTCCAACTCGATTATAGTTGTTTCACATGAATCCATCGTTATTTTTTTCATCAAATTAGTGATTGGAGTTGGAAAATTTTGGGGAAAATGGTGAAACTTCTTAGGCCAAAGTTTGGGGATTTGACTGGCGTTTTGGTGTAGGATTTGAGTAATTTTGATATGGTTGGACTCGTGGTTGAATGAGTGTTAGGATTTTGTAACTTTTGTTGGACTCCGAGACGTGGGCCCGGGGTTGACTTTTTTACCTTAGCTAAAGATCATAGTTTTATTAATTGCAATCAATTCCTATAGCTATTACTGATAGTATTAGGTTATTTTGGCTAGATTCGAGCCTTCTGACGACCGATATGCATGGGAAGGGGTTGCTAGCTGTGAAACCCCACGTGTTATTTTTCTCTCTTCTCTTACGTAAAATACGTAACGTGGCGTGGTTATATAAGGTATATATGATTGCGTATAGCACATTGGGAGAATAAGACTGAAAATGTGTAGTAATATCAAGGAAACAAAACTAAAGCTTTAGGTCAAAGGAATCCCTTAAACAAAGGTTTGTGGTTAAAGAAATGACTCGGGTAGCACCCCGCACGTTCGGAAGGTTTAAGTTAACTTGCACCTGTGGGATAAGACTAAGAGTGTCTAATATGCTAAGAATAATGTGTTATGAGGTATTATAATATCACACAGGTCACATGTTAATTTTTGAAGTCAAGCAAGTTGTGAAATAAAGGTCGGCAAAAGTTATCGTAAATTTCTCTAATAAATTTTCTAAACTTTGGGTCAAATGTATCAGATAATTTCTCCCAATATATAAAGAGTTATGGGACCCAAAACCTACCAAATCGAATGTCTACGAGTCTAGTTCGCAACCAAAAATACCTCACATCAAACCGACATCGAAGTAAGAAGTTATGACTGTTTTACCACAGACTGTCCGGGC
>ML263887.1:18911-68456 GCA_005239495.1 Nicotiana undulata | reverse complement strand
CGCACAGCACTCCTGACCTCCCGACCCCACGCGCCCCAAACGCTCTACGCGATCGCAAGAAACTTCCCGCGACCGCATTGCCTAACCTGCTCGTTCTCTGCGATCGCAGAGAGTAAGTACCGACCCCTCTCAAAATGCTCTATGTGATCGCGACTCCCTTTATGCGATCGCAGAGAGTAAAAATCTGCTGCACTGACACCAGAAAACCAGCAATTGTTCTAAGTCCAAATGAGTCCGTTAATCACCCAAAATCAATCCCGAGCCCCTCGGGACCCCAACCAAACTTACGAACATATCCCATAACATCATTCAAACTTAGTTGCACTCTCAAAACACCAAAACTAACATCAAAACTCCAAATTTACATCGGATTCAAGCCTAAGAACTTTGATGTTTCTAAAATTCACCAATGATGCCGAAACTATACAAATCAACTCCGGTTGACCCGAAATTTTGCAGACAAGTCCAAAATGACATTACGAACCTGTTCCAACTGTCGGAATTCCATTTTGACCCCGATAGCCTATTTTTCACTGCCGACCGGAATCGCCAAAAATTAACTTTCACCTATTCAAGCCTAATTCTACACCGGACATCCAAAATTATTCTGAACACACTCCTAAGTCCCAAATCACCTAACGAAGCTATCCGAGCCATAAAATCCACATTCCGAGGTCGTTTACCAATAAGTCAACTCTTAGTTGACTTTTCCCATTTTAAGGCTATATTCTTAAGGACTAAGTGTCTCAATTCTCATTTCACCATTCCGATTTCAAGCCTATCAACTCTAACACATTAATAACAGAATAACCAATCTATAATAAGTCAATAACAATAATTATAATGCAGGTTTCACGTAACGACAGACCGGGTTGTTACAGTAAGTCTCCTTTCTAACCTTGTAAGATAGAATTATCCCCATATGTGAAATAAATGATTATGTGTTATTATTTGTGGGGACTACGTACGTACGAGGTGATGAGGATCCGTGCGTAGTGACTATTCTTGTTATGTCCGGGTAGTTAGGTTCACACAATGCCTTGTGAATTTCATTAAATTGAACTATATGCCTTGTGATTTCATTGTATGCAAGTTTGTTTCAAGAAAACCTAGAACTTGGTGTTTTAAACGAATTGTTACCTTGGAAAGGATTTAAAGAAAAATGTTGTGTTTGTGTTTGACCGCTTCGCAGATTATATTCCGCGAGCGGAGTGACTTTTTCCCCTACTCTCATTGGAGCGGGTCGTACACCACGACAGATTAATAGATGCATCTATGGTTAGCGTCGTTCGACCCTTCGGCAGTGCATAGATATTATTATGTTGGCCTGGGCCACTTGTCCTCAACCCATTATGCGCGTGCAATTTATTTGATATTTCACGACTGTTAAATTGTTCAATATCCTAGAAAATGAATTGAAAATTTGTATATTGGTGTTCCACCACGTAACTAGATCTTGTGGTTATGATTCGATATTTATTGCTTTATTATCCATGTATACTTGTTACTCTCCTTAAATTTTACCTAAATATACTGTTTGGACCCTAGTAAGTGTCAAGTCGACCTCTTGTCACTACTTCTTCGAGATTAGACGGGATACTTACTAGGTACATATTATTTATGTACTAATGCTACGCTCTGTACTTAATTGTACAGGTTCTGAGGCTGGTGCATCTGGGTATCAGTCTGGAGCTCGTCCCTGACTTATACTTGGTTTGGACTACACGGTGAGCTGCTTCTCTTGGCGATCTTCAGCAGCACTGTGGAGCCCTTCTTTGCTATTTCTGACTTTCTGTCTTTATTTTTCTCAGAGAGTCGGATAGACTTTCATCTCTTTTAGTCTTACTCTACTAGATGCATGTAGACTTGTGACACTAGCTCCTGGCACACACGTTAGTAGACAATATTTTTAGGATGTAAATGTTACATTATGGCTCTTATGGTTATTTTTGCTTAAGATTACCTAAGTTACTCGTCTTTACTTAATATCTTAAATTTAAATCAAGTAAGTGATGTAAAATATTCTGGGAAATTTAATGAAACTCACTAGTAGATTGATGTGTCTTGCATGACTACGGTGTTGGGCGCCCTCGCGACCTGGGTTAGGACTCGGGTCGTGACATTATGTGTATAATTTAAAGCATATTCGAAATTAGTAATATTAATAAATATATTAAATCATATTTTTCGAACTTTATTTTTTACAAAATGTTCCACTCAAAATACCATATTATATGTATATAACGGTATCGAGGTTGTTAGACTTACGGGGTCTTACAATAACATAGTCACAAATCCTTTATAATCTCATGAATGGTCTTAATTCCTTCAAGCTCATATGGATTAATACGACTTATTAAAGTACGATATGTAATAATTAGAACCCCCTTTTATATAGTAGAGAAATTCTACATATGGCACAATTCTAATTACATAAAGATATCTCACGATTAGCTAAATAATCGTTCTTGATTTGATCTGTTTCGAGATTTCAACCACGATCTTCGATCAGTCACGGATATCTCGCATTTCTGTTATTATGCTATCTTCGGTTTTGCTCGATGTCTACCCTGTTTGATCTCGATCCTTGTCGGTCTCGATCTCGACAGGTACCTCGAATACTGAACTTGGTACCTTGTCTTCATACCTTGGTATGATCTACTACGGGGCCGATCTTTGATCCATCCCCCCGGTCTTGGTTAAACAGTAAAATTGGATGGGCCCGATTTTAACCGTATCCAAAACTGAATATCTATTACGTGTAAAAATCATTGCATGTTATTTTACTTTTAGGTTGCAAAAATTTATTCGAAAAAATATATACAGACATAGATATACAAACTCACATGATCTTTCTGAGTAGGGTTGTTCGTCGGTCGGTACTGTTAGATATTTTAATTCGGTATTTTCGATATTCGATTTCATAAAGTGCTATACCAATATCGTACCTAATTAAAATATGTATGGTTCGGTTTTTCTCTTTTCGGTTCGGTAACTTCAGTTTATTCGGTTTGAATACTAACTAGTGCATAGAGCATAGACGCTAATATTCTTAATTAAAGTACTCAAAAATGCAAAACTAAAAACGTTTGTGGAGAGAAGTTTTGTCCAAAACCAACATATACCAAGCTAGAGAGAGAAAACTTAGAGAAATGTCTTGTTATTTGCTTAGAGTTAATTGATGAACTTAGAGAATAAAGGAAAGTAAAATTTTAGATTTCTTATACTTATGTTATAATTAATAAAATATGTATAGCGTAATATAGTATATATTTTGGTACGGTATCAGTATTTCGGTATTTTATTTTAAAATACAAAATAATATACCTAATACAATTTTTTTTAAAACATACCAAAATATCGAATACCGAATACTAAAATTTACGATTTCAATACGATAATTCGATGTTTACCAAATTATGCAAAGCTCTATTTCGGCGTCACTCTGGGAGTTGGAATAACTTGGACACTTCAAATGACGTGAATAAAAGCATAATATTAAAACAAGTGGCATAACCACAAAAATCCTAGTGACATTATGACTAAACAAACTACTTTTCTAACTAAAAAACTTTTGAATTTTAAATTTTGAATTTTGAATTAATTGATTGGTTACTCTATTTAAATTAATAAATGTATATATTTTATAATTAGCTATAATAAAAAAAGAATATATACATACATACATATATATAGAAAGTTCCCATTCAAATTGAGGATTTGTTTCAAGTTGAAGCTTTAAAATTATTTTAAAATAAAAAACAAAAAATAAAGAAAAAAATAAAATTAGCTATAATAAGAAAGCCTACCGGTTCACATTGGGAGTTGTTTCAAGTTTGAGTTTTAAAATTATTTTAAAAATAAAAAATAGAAACAAAAATAAATACTTTTAATTCAAATTGGGGAGTAGTTTCTTCCATATATATAACTACCAATTCATATTGGATAGTAGTTTCAAGTTGGAGTTCTAAAATTATTTTAAAATAAAAAACCAAAAATAGAAAAATACAAAACTTTCAATTCAAATTGAGGAATAGTTTCTTCCTAATATAGTAGTCTAAATAAATATCTATTTAATTTTATATATAAAAAAGAAGTAAACAATTAAGTACTAAGTAGTTACTAATTATATATATTTTGTTATATTCAGTACACTTCATGAAATAATAAAATAATAATATTATTAAAATAATATATTAGATCATAACTTTATATAATTAATATTTGATTAAATTATTTGCGCATCGCGCGGATTTTAACACTAGTATATGATAAAGGGAAAGGAGATATTAGGATTGAGCAAAGAATAGTCAAGCAGATAAAAAATATTTTGAGAATACTATAATGAATCTTTAAGATTGCGAAATCCTTCTTGATTAAAGTATACTAAGTTAATCCACTGTGTGAAAAGAATCTTCCTTTACTTTCAATTTCAAAATTGCTCCACTTGAATCGTAACATAATCTCAAGAAATCAACTTTGTGTAGATATACGGTTGAATAAAGAAATTATCGAAAACCAATAATTTAAATCTTTCTCTTTCATTTATTTTCTTATCATTTTCCGACCTTTGCAACCTTTCATATTTTGCATCTTCCATTTTTTAATTTTCTTCGTCTTTATTAGTTGTGCTATTATATTTTTATGAGTTTTTATGTTTAATTGTATCTTATTCTGTCACGATCCCAAATCAACAAGGATCGTGATGGCGCCTATCGTAATTAGGGTAGGCCTCTAACACAATGAAATCAACATTTTTCAGTTTATAATAAATATATCCCATATTCTGATAAAGATTTCCTTTTTAAAACAAGTTCAACATGAAAATAATAATCCAAACGATCATAATCTAATACCAACCCAGACCTCTGGAGTCAACTGTCATGAGTATCTAAGTCGATAAATACAACGTATAAGACAATGACTTTGCTACTAACATAAATTTAAAGTGTGAAAAAAATCTATGAATTGGGAAAGGAAAGGAGGTGAGCTGGGGGCGCTGAGCAGCTACCTCGATCCTCGAACAAACTCCAAGCACGTCAGAAATCAACTAGCGAGATGGTCTGGTACCTGGATCTGCACACAGAGGTGCAGGGAGTAACATGAGTACGTCAACTCAGTAAGTAACCAAAGTAACTAAAAACTTGAGTGTAGTGACGAGCATTTATAAATCATAGTTTCATAAAAACAGTAATTCAACTTTTATTAGAAGGCTCGGTATAAAGAAGAGTGGGAAAAACAGTAAAATTCGCGATGTAACAGCCTTTCAGGCACAATATCACTCATAACAAGGTATCTCAGTCACTCGTGACTCCACTATCAGTATTTCATGCTCACACTAAGCACTCTCACTCAACAAGTACCAGATATCCACTCAACTATTGTGGCGTGCAGCCCAATCCATCTCAAATATGTTGCGGCGTGCAACCCGATCCGTATATGCTGCAGCGCGCAGCGCGATCCAATATATATATAGTCGATTGTGCTCACCGGGGGTGTACAGACTCCGGAGGGGCTCCTACAGTCCAAGCACTACGTTGTTGCGGCGTGCAGCCCGATCCAATACACATATGTTGCGGCGTGCAACCCGATCCAAATAATATCTGTTGCGGCGTGCAGCCTGATCCATAACTATCCTCAAAATCTCAGCTCTCTGCCTCACTCAGTCATCCTCTCAAGCCACTCGGGCAACTCATCTCAACATCACGAGAATCATCCCAAAATACCTCACAGTACTCTAAACAGTGTAATAACAGTGAAAATAGCAACAAGTAGTAAGCATGACTGAGTTCACAAATTATTTGCTAACATAGTGTGAGAATAGTGTAAAATACCCCTGAGGGTCTAAACAGATCGGCACAAGGCCACAAACATGGCTTACAACCCATAAATAAGTATAAGTCTCAAAAATACAGAATATCTCATGATTTCAAATCAATTATACGACTTAATAGTCGATACGGGACGGACCAAGTCACAATCCCTATCAGTGCACGGCCACACGCTCGTCACCTATGTGCGTCACAGCATTTACCAAAACAATACAAAATACCGGGGTTTTATACCCTCAGGTCTAGAGTTACAATCGTTACTTACCTCAAAACAACTCAAAAATTACTCTGCGATGCTCTTACCCCTCGAATCGGCTCCCAAAATGCTCCGAGTCTATCAAAATCATATTAATAACATCAAAATATTCTAGGGAGACGAACCCCAATCGAAAACTATCAAATTTAGGCGCAATTCCCGAAATTGGCCAAAACCAGCCCCCGGGCCCATTCAATAAAATCACAAAACTAGAATCCTCGTTCCCTCACGAGTCTACTCATATCAAATTTACCAAAATTCGACCTCAATTGCCCATTCAAATCATCAAAAGAAATTCCCAAATTTTCCTCCCATTCTTCCCCAATTTCCACTCTAATTTCTCAAATTAAAGGATAAAAATCAAGACTAAATCATGGAATTAGACCAAATGTGATTGAAGAACACTTACCTCAAGAATCCCACAGAAAATCCCTTCAATTTTAACCTTCTCCCGAGCTCTCTAATGAGTTTTTGAGTTACGGCCTAAAACCCTCGTTTTTGAAACTTAAACTTTCTGCCCAGTGATTCCTTCATCGCGATCGCGGAAATTGCTTCGCGATCGCGAAACACAAAAATGGACTGCCCACAACTTACCTTATGCAATCGCAGAAGGACACATGCAACTGCGGATAACAAGCTCACAAAACAACGTGAACGCGACCCTTACTACACAATCGCGTAGAGAAATTCCTTCACTTCACGACTGCTCCAAATCCTTTTTCGCGAACGCGACCTCAGCCACGCGTTCGCAATAGCCAACTTGACAGACCTTCGCGATCGTAGACCCCACTTGGTGATCGCATAGAAAAATTATCCAGCCCTCCTCCGCTAAGCCTACACGATCGCAGGAATCCCCTGGCGGTCGCGGAAGAGAAAACCATAACCAAGAAACACCAGAAAATTTGCCATCTTTCAAGACCAAAAATTGATCCGTTAACCACCCGAAATACACCCCAGGCCCTCAGGACCTCAACCAAACATACCAACATACCCCATAACACCATTCAAACTTATTCGAGCCTACGAAACACCAAAAATAACGCAAAAACACCAAAATCACATCAAATTCAAGCCTATGAACTTTGAAATTTCTAAATTTCACCAAGGATGCTGAAACCATCCAAAACACATCCGATTAACCTGAAAATTTGCGCACATATCCAAAATGACATTACGAACTTGCTTTAACTTCCGGAATTCCATTCCGACCCTGGTAGCCTATTTTCCACTGCCGACCGGAAATCGCCAAAAATCAATTTTCGCCAATTCAAGCCTAGTTCTACACCAGACCTCAAAACCACATTCCGAACACACTCCTAAGTCCCAAATCACCTAACGAAACCATCTGAGCCATAAAATATTCATTCCGAGGTTGTTTACTAAGAAGTCAACTCCCAGTTGACTTTTCCAACTATAAGGCTACTTAAAGATACTAAGTGTGTCAATCCTCACTATAACCACTCTGAACCCGAATCACCCGACTTCAACACATCATAAAAAACTAAACAATTCATAACAAGGCAGAAACAGGAATAACTGTGCAAATTCTACGGAACGATCGGTCGGGTCGTTACATTCTCCCCCTCTTAAACAAATGTTCATCCTCGAACGGGTCTAGAAACATACCTGGAGTCTCAAACAAGTGAGGATATATGCTATGTATCTCTCGCTCAGTCTCCCAAGTGGCATCCTCCACTGGCTGTCCTCTCCACGACACCTTTACTGAAGCTATATCCTTAGATCTCAACTTTCTGACCTGACGACCCAAAATAGCCACTACCTCAAATGACATATCACCCTCGAGATGAACTGTGATGAAGTCCAAAACATGATACGGGTCACCAATATACTTCCGGGGCATCGAAACATGAAATACCGGATGAATACTCGATAAGCTAGGTGACAAGGCAAGTCTATAAGCCACCTCTCCAATCCTCTGAAGCACCTCAAAAGGCCCAATGAACCGGGGACTCAGCTTGCCTCTCTTCTCGAACCTCATAACACCCTTCATGGGCGACATATTCAGCAGTACCTTCTCTCCCTCCATTAAAAGACACATCTCGGACCTTCCGGTCCGTATAACTCTTCTGCCTGGATTGCATCGTGCAAAGTCGCTCCTGAATCAACTTCACCTTATCCAACGCATCCTGAACCAAGTCTGTGACCAATAACCTAGCCTCGCCCGACTCAAACCAACCAACCAGATATCTACACCTCCTACCATACAAAGCCTAATACGGAGCTATCTGAATACTGGACTGTTAACTATTATTGTAAGCAAACTCCGCGAGTGGCAGAAACTGGTCCCATGAACCCCCAAAATCAATGACACAAGCTCGTAACATGTCCTCCAAAATCTGAATCGTACGCTCTAACTGCCCTTCGGTCTAAGGATGTAACGTTGCGCTCAACTCAACCTGAGTACCCAACTCTCCCTGCACGGCTCTCCAAACCTGAGATGTGAACTAAGTACCTCTGTCAGAAATGATAGAACGGGAACCCCATGCAATCGGACAATCTCCCTGATGTAAATCTCAGCTAACCGCTCCGAAGAATAAGTAGTACCAATAGGAATGAAGTGCGCGAACTTAGTCAACTGATCCACAATGACCCATATAGCATCAAATCTCCTCGAAGTCCGTGGGAGCCCAACTACAAAGTCCATGGTGATCCACTCCCACTTCCACTCCAAAATATCTAATCTCTGAAGCAATCCACCTGGCCTCTGGTGCTTATACTTGACTTGCTGGCAATTGAGACACCGAGCTACAAACTCAACAATTTCCTTCTTCATCCGCCTCCACCAATAACTTAGTCTCAAATCCTGGTACATCTCCGCGGCACCCGGATGGATGGAATATCGCGAGCTATGAGCCTCTGCTAATATCAACTCTCGAAGACCATCAACATTGGGCACGCAAATACGACCCTGCATCTTCATGACCCCACCATCACCAATAGTCACATCCCTGGCATCACCTCGACGGACCCTATCCTAAAGGACTAGCAAGTGTCGGTCATCATACTGGCGCGCTCTAATCTGATAATAGAGAGAAGACGTGGATGCTACACAAGATTATATTCGCCGGGGCTCTGATAAATCCAATCTCACCAACTGATCCGCTAAAGCCTCAACATCAAGTGCGAAAGGTCGCTCTGCTGCTGGAAGGTAGGCTAGACTCCCCAAACTCTCTACTCTGTGACTCAGGGCATCGGCCACTACATTGGCCTTCCCCGGATGATATAGAATAATGAGGTCATAATCCTTGAGAAGCTCCAACCATCTCCTCTGACGCAAATTCAAGTCCTTCTTCTTAAGCAGATACTGCAAACTACGCTGATCAATGAAAATCTCACAATGCACTCCATACAAATAATGATGCCAAATCTTCAAGGTGTGGACAATGGCTGCTAGCTCAAGATCGTGCACTGGATAATTCTTCTCGCGCACCTTTAATTTTCTAGACGCGTAGGCAATCACCCTACCGTCCTGCATCAATACCGCTCCCAATCCAACTCTAGAAGCGTCACAGTAAATTGTATAAGAACCTGAACCAGTAGGCAAAACCAACACCGGAGTTGTGGTCAAAGCTAACTTGAGCTTCTGAAAGCTCTCCTCGCACTCCTCAGTCCACCTGAATGGAGCACCCTTCTGGGTCAGTCTGGTCATAGGTGCTATAGATGAAAATCCCTCTACAAAACGGCGGTAGTAACCTGCCAACCCAAGGAAACTGCGGATCTCCGTAGCTGATGACAGTCTAGGCCAACTCTGTACGGCCTCCACCTTCTTCGGATCTACCTTGATCCCATCACACGACACCACATGTGTGATGACCCAAAAGGTCATCCTAAGTAATCCTAGCTAAATCTGTGTTCCGAGGCCCCGAAAGCCTTTGTTAATCTCACCTTGATACGCGTGCACAGCCCAGACGTGTAGCCGGGAAGTCTTTATGTTGTAATTTGATGAAAAATGGAATTTATGATAATTTAATGAATAAATTTGACTTTGGTCAAACTTTTTGGTAAACGGACCCAGACCCATGATGTGACAGTCCCGGAGGGGGCGTAGGAAAATATGGGACTTGGGCGTATGCCCGGAATCGAATTATGAGGTCCAAAGCCCAAGAAATGAATTTTTAAAGAAAATTATTTTATGAAAATAATAAAGGATATTGAAAATGAATAATTAAGTGAAAATCGTGTTACTGGGCTCGTATTATGGTTCCGGAGCCCGGAACAGGTTTACTATAAGTTATGTGACTTATCTGTGAAGTTTGATGTAAAACGGACTTGGAATGACGTGTTTCGGATCAAAATTGGAAAAGTTAAGCTTTATGAAGTTTTAATGAAAATTCTAAGAGTTTTGAGGTTTGATTCGATGATATTTTGATGATTTAAATGCTTGAATAAGTTCGTAGGATGTTTTGGGAGTCGTGTGTGTTTTTGTTTTTGAGACCTGAGGGCTCGGGTGAGTTTCGGGTAGCTAACGGGGTGTTAAAGAGTCAAAAATCTGGTGTTTTGGACTGGTTTTTGGTGTCTAGTGTTTTCTTCTCTGCGATCGCAGCCCTTGCTCCGCGATCGCAAAGGTTTGTCCAGGTTCCTTCCGCGATCGCATCCCTTCGACCCGCGATCGCATAGTGTGACGTCCAAGTGTTCCGCGATCGCAAACCTCTTCCTGCGATCGCATAGGGTCAGCTAAGCTATATTCTGCGATCGAAGTGAGTTAGGACCATACTCTCCACGATCGCAACCCTTTTCTTGCGATCGCGATGAACAAAATTGCCCAGATAATTCCTTAAATCAAAAACAGAATGCTACTACGGGATTTTACCATTCTTTACCTTTTTCTTTCCTCTCCAACCTCCATTGAAGGCCTCCAAGCCAATCCTTCCTCCATAGCTCTTGGGTAAGTGATTTTAACTCCTATTTTCCCCCCTTTTCTTCCATAATCACTAGAACCTAGGACTAAAATCCTAAAATCAAAGTAGAAATTAGGGATTTTGGGAAGAGTTAAGTTTTTTGGAATTTTTGGTGATTCAACCTCAATTTGGGGTCGAATCTTAAAACAAATTATATATTCTAACTCGTGGGGTTATGGGTGATCGGGTTTTGGGTCCGAGCCTCGTGTTTGGACCAAGCAGGGCCGGGGTCGAATTTTAGTACTTTTGGAAGAATAGTAGAAAATGTATAATTAGGCTTCGGAATTGGTTTATTAAGTATTCATTGATGTTAATAAATCCATTATGTCTAGATATTATCGATTCGGAGTTGGATTTGAGAGGGAAGGCTGTGATTGAGGCTTGACTTGCATTTTTGGAGCCGAGGTAAGTGTTTGGCCTAACCTTAGCTTGAGGGATTAGGTATAGAGTCATATTTTCTATGTGTAATTCATGTCCAACGTATAGGCGGGGTGACGAGTGCCTATATGTTGCGGTCAAGCATGCCCTTGAGTCAATTGTGATGAATCATACCGTGTTATTAATATTCTCCGTACTATGAGTAATTGGTGATTTAGAAGTGATACCTTGGTGTTGTTTCATGACATTAGGAGTTATTGTGTTATTTGTTTCAGTTGAGGCTTTTACTGTTGATATTGTATTTCGGATGCGAGGTTGGTTATAGCTGAGTCCCTTGCCGGGACAATAAAATTTTATTGAGTATTTCCATACACTTGAGACTTCTTATTGTTGATTTTCACATTATATTGTTGCCTTTTTATCATTTATTGCACGAGGGGATATGCCGTGCTGATTGTTTGATGTTTATCACACGAGGGGACATTCCGTGTTGATCGTATATTATTTAGTGCACGAGGGCACATGCCGTGCTGATTGTTTGATATTTATCACATGAGGGGACATGCCGTGTTGATCGTTTATTATTTATTGCACGAGGGGACATGTCGTGCTGATTGTTTGATATTTATCACACGAGGGGACATGCCGTGTTGATCGTTTATTATTTATTACACGAGGGGACATGTCGTGCTGATTGTTTGTTATGTATCACACGAGGGGACATGCCGTGTTGATCGTTGATTATTTATTGCACGAGGGGACATGCCGTGTTGATCGTTGATTATTTATTGCACGAGGGGACATTCCGTGCCGAGTGTTACTCTTTATGCACGATGGGACATTCCGTGCCGAGTGATTGCGAGATTATACACGAGGGGACATGTCGTGCCTTTTGATGTTCATTATCTGTCCTGAGACGTTAAATTCCGGCTTTTACTTTTTACACTTCAGTTATTACCCTGTTCTACTGCGCTAGCATTTTGTTGCCCCTTTTACCCCCAGCATGCTCTCCCCGGATCTGTCTTACTTGTTTATTTTCCGTCGATATTTTCCTGTTATTATATAGAATTGCACAGGTACATATATTGTTGTCGGTCCTAGCCTCGTCACTACTTCGCCGAGGTTAGGCTCGGCACTTACTCAGTACATGGGGTCGGTTGTACTGATGCTACACCTGCACTTCTTTATGTTGTGCACACTACGCAGCCGGACCCGGTAGTCACTGACGGTCGGAGCATTCCATCAGTTCATACAGGAGACATTGAGGTAGACCCGCAGACGTTCATGGGCCTTGGCGTCACCTTCTACCCTTCACTTTCAGCTCTGTCTTATCCTATAGTTCAAAGACAGTCATATGTACTTATTCTTAGACCTTTGTTTTAGTTATCTCTTACACAGTTCGTGAGTATGTGACACCAATTCTGGGTTTTGTATATGGGTTTTATTTCGAAGTTGCTACATTATTTTTGGTAATTTGTTAACCTTCATATTGTTGACCATCGATGCCTTAGTTATCTTGTTAGTTTTAGTTGTTAATGAGTTTTATTTAGTTCAAACGTTGGCTTGTCTAGCGGGTTATACGTTAGACGCAGTCACGGCCTGAAGGTGGGATTTCGGGTCGTGACAAGTTGGTATCAGAGCCCTAGGTTGCTTAGGTCTCACAACTCACGGACAAACTTGGTAGAGTTTGAGGGATCGGTACGGAGACGTCTGTACTTATCCCCCAGAGACTGCAAAGTTAGGAATAACTTCACATCTTTCATTCTCTGTCATGCCAGTTGAATTCTAAACACTAATTGAGTCTCTATTTTACTCTCTCGCAGATGGCGAGAACGCGCGCTTCCTTATCGACCGACCAGCAACCTGATCCTCCTATTGCAGCTTCTACGAGGGGCCGAGGCTGAGGCCGTGCTAGAGGCCGAGGCAGAGCTAGAGCAGCAGCTCCAGTAGAGGACCCACTGGTAGACTTTGCCGGTGAGGTTCCTACTAAGACAGTCCCAGTTGGACCAGCTCAGGTCCTAGAGGGGTTCATTGCCACCCGAGTGCTTCAGGACGCTCTAGTCCGCTTAGTGGGACTCATAAAGAGTGTGGCTCAGGCCGGTCTTCTTCCTACTGCACCAGCTGGATCTCAGGCTGGGGGAGGGACCTAGACTCCTGCTATTCATACGCTAGAGTAGTTTGCCACTCAGTTCTAGACTCCGGCACCTCAGACAGCCGGAGTAGTTCAGCCGGGTATTGTGGCACCAGGAGTTGAGGGAGCAGCCATGTCAGCAGATGCTCTGTGGAGGTTGGATCGGTTCACCTAGTTATTCACTACTACATTTACTAGTGCACCATCATAGGATCCCCAGGATTATTTAGACAGCTATTATGAGGTTCTTCGGAACATGGGCATTGTGGAGTCCAATGGAGTTGATTTTGCTACATTTCATCTTTCTAGCACCGCCAAGACTTGGTGGAGAGATTACTGCTTGACCAGACCAGCTGGGTCTGCACCTCTGACTTGGGCTCAGTTCTCCGAGTTGTTCTTGGGGAAGTTCCTTCCAGTTATTCAGAGAGAGGATCTTCGGAGGCAGTTTGAGTGTCTACAGCAGGGCTCCATGTCCGTCACTCAGTACGAGACCGGGTTCATTACTCTGGCCAGGCATGCCATTATGATACTTCCCACTGATCGGGAGAGGGTTCGGAGATTTATTGAGGGTCTAACTCAGCCCATCAGACTTCAGATGGCTAGAGAGACGGATATTGATATCTCCTTTCAGGATGCAGCCGATGTGGCCAGGCACATTGAGATGGTATTATCTCAGGGTGGTGGACAGGGGTCTGACAAGAGACCTCGTCATTTCGTCCATTTCAGTGGTGCCTCATCTGGAGGCAGAGATTCCTTTGGCAGAGCTCATCCCCCTAGGCCTTATCAGTCGGCACTCCAGGTATCCCGCAGTGCACCTTCAGCTCCCATCAGTGCACCGCCGATTCAGAGCTATCAGTGTGGCCATTCTGGTCGTCAGGGACAGTTCCAGGGTCAGTATTCTCAGCAGCTGAAGTCTTGCTTCACTTGCGGTGGTATAGGGCATATTTCCAGGTTTTTCCCCCGAGGTTTTGGTGGTTCTCAGTATCAGGGTTTCCATGTCATGGTTCCCGCATCAGGTGCACTCCCGCCTCCTCAGC
The DNA here is from genome assembly GCA_005239495.1 of Nicotiana undulata. Taxonomy (NCBI): domain Eukaryota; kingdom Viridiplantae; phylum Streptophyta; class Magnoliopsida; order Solanales; family Solanaceae; genus Nicotiana; species Nicotiana undulata. The sequence continues at coordinate 53,904 of ML263887.1, read as the reverse complement.
CAGCTAGAGGTGGTCGTGGTGCAAGAGGTGGAGGTCAGACTCAAAGAGGTGGAGGGCAGGCCATGAAGGGTAGAGGTTATCCCGTAGCAGGTAGACCCAGAGATCTACAAGTTGGAGGGGCTCAGCCCCGGTGTTATGCTTTTCCTGCTCGTCCTGATGCTAAGGCTTCTGATGCAGTTATTACAGGTACGGTTTTAGTTTGCAGCCGAGAGGCTTTGGTGTTATTTGATTCGGGTTCTACATTCTCCTATGTGTCTTCATATTTTTCCCCTTATTTGAGTATGCCTCGTGATTCCTTGAGTACTGCTGTACATGTGTCTACACCGGTGGGTGATTCTATAGTGGTAGATCGAGTCTACCATGCTTGCGTAGTAGTTATTTGTGGTCTGGAGACTCAGGTTAATATTTTGCTTCTTGATATGGTTGACTTTTATGTTATATTGGGCATGGACTGGTTATCTCCCTATTATGCTATTCTGGATTGTCATGCCAAGACATTGACCTTAGCCTTGCCAAGAGTACCTCGGCTAGAGTGGAGAGGGACTCCTAGTCATTCTTCTGGTAGAGTTATTTCTTACATGAAGGCTCGGCGCATGGTCGAGAAGGGTTGTTTGTCCTATTTGGCCTATGTTCGTGATTATAGTGCTGAGGTTCCTTCTGTAGAGTTTGTGCCCGTGGTTTGTGAGTTTCCAGAGGTATTCCCTGCTGACCTGTCGGGTATGCCACCCGACAGGGATATTGATTTTTGTATTGAGGTAGCTCCGGGAACTCAGCCCATTTCTACTCCGCCGTATCGTATGGCTCCGCCAGAGTTGAATGAATTAAAGGAACAATTACAGGATTTGTTGGATAAAAGATTCATTAGGCCTAGTGTTTCTCCTTGGGGTGCCCCAGTGTTGTTCGTTAAGAAGAAAGACGGCTCAATGAGGATGTGTATTGCTACCGGCAGTTGAATAAGGTTACTATCAAGAACAAGTATCCCTTGCCGAGGATTGATGACTTATTTGATCAGCTTCAGGGTGCTACGATATTCTCTAAGATAGACTTGAGGTCTGGTTATCATCACCTGAGGATCAGGGCGTCTGATGTGCCTAAGACGGCTTTTCGTAGTCGTTATGGGCATTATGAGTTCTTGGTGATGTCATTCGGGTTGAAAAATGCCCCTGCTGCTTTTATGGAGTTGATGAACCGGGTGTTCAAGCCTTATTTGGACTCGTTCATTATTGTTTTCATTGATGATATATTGATATACTCTCGCAGCCGAGAGGAGCATGAGCATCACCTTAGAGTCATCCTCCAAACTCTAAGGGATAGTCAGTTGTATGCCAAATTTCTTAAGTGTGAATTCTGGTTGAGTTCGGTGGCATTTCTGCGCCATGTTGTGTCGGCAGAGGGTATTCAGGTGGATCCCAAGAAGATTTCAGCAGTCAGAGATTGGCCTAGGCCTACTTCAGCTATAGAGATTCGGGGTTTCTTGGGCTTAGCAGGTTATTATCGCCAATTTGTGGAGGGCTTTTCATCTATCGCAGCCCCGATGTCCAGGTTGACGCAGAAGAGTGTTCAGTTCAGATGGTCAGAGGAGTGTGAAGCGAGCTTTCAGAAGCTCAAGACAGCATTGACCACATCACCAGTGTTGGTATTGCCCACAGGTTCTGGTTCTTATACCGTGTATTGTGATGCTTCACAGGTTGGGCTTGGTGCAGTGTTGATGCAGGATGGGAAGGTTATAGCCTATGCTTCACGTCAGTTGAAGATTCATGAGAAGAACTATCCAGTCCATGATTTGGAGCTTGCAGCTATTGTTCATGCCTTGAAGATTTGGAGGCACTATTTGTATGGGGTACCGTGTGAGGTATTCACTGATCACAAGAGTTTGCAATACTTGTTTAAGCAAAAGGAGTTGAATATGAGGCAGAGGAGATAGTTAGAATTGCTGAAGGATTATGATATTACTATTCTCTATCATCCGGGAAAGGCCAATGTGGTGGCCGATGCTTTGAGCCGGAAGTCAGTCAGTATGGGTAGCTTGGCCTATTTATCACTTGGAGAGAAACCNTTCTTCATTGTATGATCGCATTCGCGCCAGGCAGTATGATGATCGTCATTTGTGTGCTCTTAGAGATGCGGTTCGGCACGGACGTGCCAAGCAGGTCACAGTCGATGCTGAGGGAGTTTTGAGTTTGTAGGGTCGTATTTGTGCACCCGATATTGATGGAATTCGTGAGTTGATATTGCTGGAGGCCCATAGTTCCTGGTATTCCATTCATCCGGGTGCCACAAAGATGTACCAGGACTTGCGTCAGCATTATTGGTGGCGTGGAATGAAGAAGGATATTGTGGCGTATGTAGCTCGGTGCTTGAATTGTCAGCAGGTTAAGTATAAGCACCAGAGACCTGGTGGATCGATGCAGCAGATTCAGCTTCCCGAGTTGAAGTGGGAGCGTATCACGATGGATTTTGTAGTTGGACTCCCACGGACTCCGAGGATGGTTGATGCAGTATGGGTTGTTGTAGATAAGCTAACCAAGTCAGCACATTTCATTCCTGTGGCGGTGTCATCTTCGACAGAGAAGTTAGCTCAGATCTGTATGAGAGAGATTGTCAGATTGCACGGTGTGCCCTTATCTATCATATCTGACCGGGGTACTCAGTTTACCTCCCATTTTTGGAGAGTATTTCAGTGAGAGTTGGGCACCCAGATTGAGTTGAGCACAGCATTTCATCCTCAGACGGATGGCTAGTCCGAGCGTACTATTCAAAGTTTGGAGGATATCTTGCGGGCTTGCGTTATTGACTTTGGTGGTTCATGGGATCAGTTCTTGCCTTTATCAGAGTTTTCCTACAACAACAGTTACCAGTCGAGCATTCATATGGCTCTGTATGAGGCATTGTATGGTAGGCGATGTCGGTCTCCAATCGGATGGTTTGAGCCCGGAGAGGTAGGAGACCAGGTATTCCTTCGAGTGTCGCCTATGAAGGGCGTGATGAGATTCGGAAAGAAGGGCAAGTTGAGCCCTAGGTATATTTTTCCATTTGAGATTTTGGATAAGGTAGGAGAGGTGGCCTACAGACTTGCCTTGCCACCGCATTTATCAGCAGTGCATCCAGTGTTTCACGTATCTATGCTCCAGAGGTATATTGCAGATCCATCTCATGTTCTTGACTGCAGCGGTGTCCAGTTGGACAAGGATCTGACTTATGAGGAGGAACCGATAGCTATATTAGATAGGCAGGTTCGTCAGTTGAGGTCGAAGAGTTATCCTTCGGTCCGTGTTCAGTGAAGTGGTCAGCCTGCCGAGGAAGCTACTTGGGAGTCTGAGTCTGATATGAGGAGTCATTATCCCCATCTTTTCTCAGACTCAGGTACTTTTCTATGTCCGTTCGAGGACGAACGTTTGTTTTAGAGGTGGAGATTGTGATGACCCAAAAGGTCATCCTAAGTAATCCTAGCTAAATCTGTGTTCCGAGGCCCCGAAAGCCTCCGTTAATCTCACCTCGATATGCGTGTGCAGCCCGGGCGTGTAGCCGGGAAGTCTTTATGTTGAAATTTGATGAAAAATGGAATTTATGATAATTCAATGAATAAAGTTGACTTTGGTCAACATTTTTGGTAAATGGACCCAGACCCATGATGTGACTGTCCCGGAGGGTCCGCAGGAAAATATGGGACTTGGGCGTATGCCCGGAATCGAATTCCGAGGTCCCAAGCCCGAGAAATGAATTTTTAAAGAAAATTGTTTTCTGAAAATAATAAAGGATTTTGAAAATGAATAATTAAGTAAAAATCATGTTACCGGGCCCGTATTATGGTTACGGAGCCCGGAACAGGTTTCCTATATGTTATGTGACTTATTTGTGAAGTTTGATGTAAAACGGACTTGGAATAACGTGTTTCGGATCAAAATTGGAAAAGTTAAGTTTTATGAAGTTTTAAGGAAAATTCTAAGAGTTTTGAGGTTTGATTCGATGATCTTGATGATATTTTGGTGATTTAAATGCTTGAATAAGTTCGTAGGATGTTTGGGAGTCGTGTGTGTTTTTGATTTTGAGACCCGAGGGCTCGAGTGAGTTTCGGGTAGCTAACGGGGTGTTAAAGAGTCAAAAATCTGGTGTTTTGGACTAGTTTCTGGTGGCTGGTGTTTTCTTCTCTGCGATCGCAGAGGTCTGTCCAGGTCCCTTCCGCGATCGCATCCCTTCGACCCGCGATCGCATAGTGTGACGTCCAAGTGTTCCGCGATTGCAAACCTCTTCACGATCACATAGGGTCAGCTAAGCCATAATCCGCGATCGCGACTCCTCTTCTGTGATCGCAGTGAGTTAGGACCAGACTCTCCGCGATCGCAGCCCTTTTCTTGCGATCGCGATTAACAAAATCGCCCAGTTAATTCCTTAAATCAAAAACAGAATGCTACTACGGGATTTTACCATTCTTTACCTTTTTCTTTCCTCTCCAACCTCCATTGAAGGCCTCCAAGCCAATCCTTCCTCCATAGCTCTTGGGGTAAGTGATTTTAACTCCTATTTCCCCCACTTTTCTTCCATAATCACTAGAACCTAGGCCTAAAATCCTAAAATCAAAGTAGAAATTAGGGATTTTGGGTAGAGTTAGGTTTTTTTGGAATTTTTGGTGATTCAACCTCAATTTGGGGTCGAATCTTAAAACAAATTATATATTATAACTCGTGGGGTCATTGGTGATCGGGTTTTGGGTACGAGCCTCGTGTTTGGACCAAGCGGGACAAGGTCGAATTTTAGTATTTTTGGAAGAATAGTAGAAAATGTATAATTAGGCTTCGGAATTGGTTTATTGAGTATTCCTTGATGTTAATAAATCCATTATGTCTAGATATTATCGATTCGGTGTTGGATTCGAGAGGGAAGGCTGTGATTGAGGCTTGGCTTGCATTTTTGGAGTCGAGGTAAGTGTTTGGCCTAACCTTAGCTTGAGGGATTAGGTATAGAGTCGTATTTGCTATGTGTAATTCATGTCCAACGTATAGGCGGAGTGACGAGTGCCTTTATGTTGCGGTCAAGCATGCCCGTGAGTCAATTGTGATGAATCATACCGTGTTATTAATATTCTCCGTACTATGAGTAATTGGTGATTTAGAAGTTATACCTTGATGTTGTTTCATGACATTAGAAGTTATTGTGTTATTTGTTTCAGTTGAGGCTTTTACTGTTGATATTGTATTTCGGATGCAGCTGAGTCCCTTGCCGGGACAATAGAATTTTATTGAGTATTTCCATACACTTGAGACTTCTTATTGTTGATTTTCACATTATATTGTTGCCTTTTTATTATTTATTGCACGAGGGGATATGTCGTGCTGATTGTTTGATATTTATCACACGAGGGGACATGTCGTGTTGATCGTATATTATTAATTGCACGAGGGGACATGTCGTGCTGATTGTTTGATATTTATCACACGAGGGGACATGCCGGGTTGATTGTTTATTATTTATTGCACAAGGGGACATGCCGTGCTGATTGTTTGATATTTATCACACGAGGGGACATGCCCTGTTGATCGTTTATTATTTATTGCACGAGGGGACATGCCGTGCTGATTGTTTGTTATTTATCACACGAGGGGACATGCCGTGTTGATCGTTGATTATTTATTGCACGAGGGGACATTCCGTGCCGAGTGTTACTATTTATGCACGATGGGACATTCTGTGCCGAGTGATTGCGAGATTATGCACGAGGGGACATGCCGTGCCTTTTGCTGTTCATTATCTGTCCTTAGACGTTAAATTACGGCTTTTACTTTTTACACTTCAGTTATTACCCTGTTCTACTGTGCTAGCATTTTGTTGCCCCTTTTACCCCCAGCATGTTCACCCCGGATCTGCCTTACTTGTTTATTTCCGTCGATATTTTCCTGTTATTATATAGAATTGCACAGGTACATATATTGTTGTCGGTCCTAGCCTCGTCACTACTTCGCCGAGGTTAGGCTCAGCACTTACTCAGTACATGGGGTCGGTCGTACTGATGCTACACCTGCACTTCTTTATGTTGTGCAGACTACGCAGCCGGACCCGGTTGTCACTGACGGTCGAAGCATTCCATCAGTTCATACAGGAGACATCGAGGTAGATCCGCAGACGTTCGTGGGCCTTGGCGTCACCTTCTACCCTTCACTTTCAGCTCTGTCTTATCTTATAGTTCAAACACAATCATATGTACTTATTTTCAGACCTTTGTTTTAGTAATCTCTTAGGCAGTTCGTGAGTATGTGACACCAGTTCTGGGTTTTGTATATGGGTTTTATTTCAAAGTTGCTACATTATTTTTGGTAATTTGTTAACCTTCATATTGTTGACCATCGATGCCTTAGTTATCTTGTTCGTTTTAGTTGTTAATGGGTTTTATTTAGTTCAAACTTTGGCTTGTCTAGCAGGTCCAACGTTAGACGCAGTCACGGCCTGAAGGTGGGATTTCGGGTCGTGACAACATGGTCCAAACAAGCAACTGAATCAAGCCAGAATTCACACTTCGAAAATTTTGCATACAACTTCTTCTCCCTCAGAGTCTGAAGCACCACTCTCAAATGTTGCTCATGATCCTCCCGAGATCGGGAATATACCAAGATGTCGTCAATAAACACGATGACGAAGGAATCAAGATAAGGCCGAAATAAATTGTGCATCAAGTGCATAAAGGCTGCTAGGGAATTGGTCAGCCTAAATGACATGACAAGAAACTCATAATGACCATATCTAGTCCTGAAAGCAGTCTTCGGGATGTTAGAATCCCGAATCTTCAACTGATGATACCCGGATCTCAGGTCAATATTGGAGAACACTATGGCTCCCTTAATCTGGTCAAACAAATCATCAATACGAGACAAAGGATATCGGTTCTTCACCGTAACCTTTTTCAGCTATCGATAATCAATACACATACGCATAGAACCATCCTTTTTTCTTTACAAACAACACCGGTGCACCCCAAGGTGACACACTAGGCCGAATGAACCCCTTATCTAGGAGTTCCTGAAGCTTCTCTTTCAATTCCTTCAACTCCATTGGTACCATACGATAAGGTGGAGTAGAGATAGGATGGGTGCCTACCACCAAGTCAATATCAAAATCAATATCCCTATCGGGTGGCATGCCTGGCAGGTCTGCAGGGAACACGTCCGGAAAAATCACGGACCACAGGAACAAAATTAACAACAGGAATCTCACCACTAACATCCCTCACAAAATCCAGATACGATAAACATCCCTTCTCAACCATACGCTGAGCCTTCAGGTAAGAAATCTCCCTTCTAGGTACATACTCAGTAGAACCTCTCCACTCAAACCTCGGAACTCCAGGCATAGCCAAGGTCACGAACTTAGCGTGACAATCAAGAACAAAATGACACAGAGATAGCCAATCCATGCCTAATATCACATCAAATTCAATCATGCTAAGTAACAATAGGTCCACTTGGGTCTCCAGACCCCCAAAAGATACCACACATGACCGGTACACACGGTCCACAATAATAGTATCACCCACCGGAGTCAACACATGAACAGACGTAACTAAAGACTCACAGGGCATATCTAGAAAATGGGCCAAATATGACGAAACATAAGAGTATATGGAACCAGGGTCAAATAAAGACAAAGCATCTCGGTGACAGACTGAGATAATACCTGTGATCACTACATAGGAGGCCATAGCATCTGGCCTAGCTGAAAGTGCATAGATACAGGCCTGACCTCCACTTGCTCGACCTCCCCCTCTAGAGCGGCCTCTAGCTGACTGACTCCCACCCCTAGCTGTCGGGGTGGGTGGTGAAGTAACTAGAGCTGAAATCGAAGGATGGCTCCTCAGCTGAGATGGACCTCCAAGAAGATGAGGGCACTGCCTCCACATATGCCCGAACTCTCCGCACTCATAACAACTCCCTGGTGCAAGAGACAGGGACTGAAGGGAACCCCTGAACCAGAATGACCACTCGAAGAGCCATGCATGGAGGAACATTGAATAGATGGTGCGCGAGATGAACTCTGAGCTGGGAGGGAACTGAATGACAAACGGCCTGGATGGGAGCTGCGGGGACCCTACCCCGATGATACGCCACTATAAGATGGGCGAGCTGGCTGAGGAGGCATAAATGGGTGGCCTCTACTGTGCTGAAACTGCCAGATCCATGAGGCCTCTTGGCCTTCCTCTCCTCTCACTCCTGACGGCGAACAAACTCAATATCTCGAGCAATATCAACCTCATGCTCGAAGGAAGCACCTGATACCCTCTCCCGAGTCATCAAAATGCGGAGCTGATAATTGAGGCCATCCACGAACATCCTGATCCTCTCCTTATTAGTAGGGAATAGCTCAGTAGCATGACGAGCCAACTCAGAAAACCGCATCTCATACTGTGTCACTGATAGCTCTCCCTGACGCAGCTGCTCAAACTGCCTACGCTTCTCCTCCCGGTGAGACTGGGGAACATACGTCTCCAAAAAGATAGTGGAGAACTGCTTCCAAGTGAGGGGTGCTGAACCAACAGGCCTACGCCTCTCGAAAGACTCCCACCAAGTGAAAGCAACACCAGAAAACTAAAATGTAGAAAACGAGACCCCACTAGTCTCCAGAATCCCAGCAGTACGAAGTATCCTCTGACACTTATCTAGAAAACCCTGGGTATCCTTGATAAGTTGGTATTTTACCAACTTATCTCCTCTTAATATTTAAACTTTGGTATAATTTTGTTAGGAAACTAGGACATTTTCTTAAGATTATTGGTAATTTTCAGGTGTAGTGTGATTTGGAGAAGAACTGGAAGAAATCAAGTCAAGATGCGCAAAAATGATGAAAAATGACTGAAGCCAGACACTCTTCACGATCGAAAGATTTTGTCCGCGATCACAGAAGTCAATGAAAATGTTAACCGAGATCGCAATGATGCTTACGCGATCGCGAAGAAGGAATTTTGTGACTAGCCATGTGATGCACTACGCGACCGCAAAAGATTGTCTGCGATCGCAGAGGTATAGAACCTGAGCCTACGCAATCGCGATGCATAAAAACTTGGCGAATTCTGGGCAGTTTTGGCATTTCACGTTTTTCTCCCAAAACCATTTTTATACTCGACCTAGCGGATCTTTGGCTTAGCTTTGAACATTTTTGGTGTCTTGAAGAGTATAGAAAACATTTTTGGAAGCTAGAGTTTGCACACACACTTGGGTTTTGAAGATTTCAAGCTTGTGGTTAAGGATTTCTTACCCATTCATATTTGTTTCTTCAATTCCTTGCTTTGTATTGAATATTTAAGTGTGTAGTATTTATTTCCAACACTTGAATTTTGTTTATGGAAATTTTCATATTTGAAGTGTGGATTAAATACCTTGTTGTGATTATGTATTGAATGATTTTTATTCTTTTATGAAGTGAATTATACTTTCTTTAATTATTCTTATTCTTTAATGTTTCCAAAGGGATTATCTAACCCTAGGACTCGCCCATTAACTCCGAATTAATTTTGGAAAAGATAATTTGGGGTTGGGAAAGATTAATTAACAAGAACTTGAGGCTTTAACCCTCATTTTATAGATTCTACCTAGAAATAGGATTGAACTACTTCTAGCCATTTCCGGGTATGCTTAATCTCTTAATTGGGTTAAGAATAATTCAATTCAGAAGTCTTGTTAGTCTTTGGAAAAAGCTAATTAAGAATTATTATCCGTGGCTAATTAACATTAACTCGCTCATATTTGTAAAATCATGAAATACATTAGATCATTACTTGAGTGTAATTCCCGAAGCATCCATACTTGTTGTCATTGATCATTTTAATTGCTTTCTAGGTTAGTTTATATTTTTGCATTTAGATAAAAATATTTTCACAACAAAATTCTAAGTGTTTGGCACTGCGCGATAAGTGATAATTCTCTTACATTCCTAATCGTCTTCATATTGTTCTCTGTGGGATTCGACCCCAACCTTGTTGGGTTATTATATTTGACATCGACCGCTTACACTATTTTGAGGTGTAATTTGAGCGTATCAAATTTTGGCTCAATTGCCGGGGAACAATTGACGTAATTTAGGTTGCTTGAGAAATAAGCATAAGTGCTTTGATCCAAACGTGTGAATATTTGTATAATTATTTGTTCTTGTTTGTTTCTTATTTTTTATAATAAAAAAAATGGCATCATATAATAAAAATTGGTCGGATGGTAGTTGTTCATACTTTGATGACCCTTGTCCTTATTATGGAGGACCACACTCGTGGAAAAATTGTTTAAATTCTCTCGGGTATGGATTGTGCGCACAATCTCAAACCCATGAGTGTAGTATTTGTGATAGGTGTGATTGCCAAAACGGTCATTGGTACGATTGTGTATATTTGTTCGTCCCTTCCCAAAGCCCCCACTATGATGATTCTACTTTGTGTGATGAACATTTTAGGGGTGAAGAAGTGGAGGAATTGAGCATGGCCAATGTGGAGAATTCAAGCTCATGTTGGAGTGTTTGTTTGAGGAAGGAAACAAGGAGCAAAATGCTTTGGAAGAATTTTTGGAGAATAGTCTCCAAAATTAATTGGCACTTGAAAGGTTGCACTCACAAATGGATGAAATGATTGAAGCTTCAAGGGTTCAAAAAGCCTTGAAGGTGAGTGATAACCAAGAATCTTCCTTGGAGGTTGAGGTTGAAAACTCTTCCGTGGCACTTGATGAAAACCAAGAGGAACTCTCAAATGCTCAAAATGAGAGGATAATGCTCATGTTGGAGGCCATTCTTGAAAATGAGGAAAATCACAACTTTGCACTCGAGGAATTGAAACATGATGTGACTCAAAATGATGAGCATATCCGCACTTTGGAGAATCAAATGAGAGCATTGATGGAGGCTCATTATGCCTCTCAAGGTGAAAGTGTGGAAGGAAGCCAAGAAGAGTCCAATTCCGAGGAAGAAAGTGAGCTTTATTTTGAGGAATCAAGACTTGTGTCACGACCCAAATTCCCAACCTTAGTGGTCGTGATGGCGCCTAACACCACACTTACTAGGCAAGCCAATGTTAGAAGTCGATTAACTAATTTTCCTTAATTAATTACTTCAGCATGAATAATCTAATTTAAATGAACTTAATTAAATTAATTCCCAACAACCATAGAATAAAATAATAACAATGACCAATTAAATGAAACGAACTACGAACTAATTATAATAACAACTCTAAGACTACCACAGGATATGGTGTCACAATCCACAAACAACTAAAGAATACTACAAATAATGGTTGAAAGAAATAGTGTAACTGTTCTGAATGATATAAAACAGTGCATGTAGATATAGGAGAAGACTCTCGGATATCTGCGAACGCCGGCAGATTAACTAATGCTAAAGGAACTAACTTTATTGAAAAATATAATTTTTCCTAAGTTTTCTCAAAAAAAGTGAAAACCCTACCCCGGACCTGCTTCGTCTAAACTCGGGCTTCGGACCAAATTACGATTACCCATTCATCCATTCACCCAAATATGCTATTAGTTTTGAAACCCGAGCTTAATTTGATATACAAATTCATTTTTACAGAACTCCTTAATTCTACCCAAAACCTAGATTTTTACCATGAAAATCCTTTGTTTTTGCTTTAAAAGTGATGCAAAATAATAAGAAATTGAAAGAAAAAAGTTTGGAATAATTACCTATGAATTGGGGATGAAGATTGTTGAAGAAAATTCGTTTTTAGGGCTGGAACCTCGAAGATTTGGAGAATAAAGGGTTCTGCCCGTTCTTTAACAGGTATTTATATTAGGTGGGCTGGGCAAATGTGCGATCGCAGATAAAGAGGTGCGATCGCACAGGGTAAGGGAAAATTGTGCAGTGCGTTCGCATGGGGAGGGGTGCGATCGCACACCGTATTGACCTCCCCTCCCCCCAGGCCTGATTTACTAAGTGCGTTTGCACTGTATGTTGTGCGATCGCACAGCTTGGCCCAGGTTGTGCTCCGCGATCGCAAGCACTGAGCTTCGTTCGCACAGGGTACCAAACAGGACCTCAAATTTTTACTCTATATGATTGCGGACTTTCCTATGCGATCGCACAGGTCAAAATACTTGGACACAAGAACTGGAAAAATCAGCAGTTATTTTCAAGTGTAAAACACCCCGTAGCCTATCCGAAACTCACCCGAGCCCTCGGGCTCTAAAAAAATCATGCACGCAAGTCTAAAAACATCATACGGACTTTCTCGTGTGATAAAATCATGAAACTAACATGTAAATCTATGAATTAAACCTCAAAACTCATTATTTTCATCAAAAACTCTTAAAGTTCATAATTTCTCAACCGGATGTCCGAATCACGTCAAACGAACTTCGTTTTTTACCAAATTTGACAGTTAACCTCTAAATATCATAACAAAGCTGTACCGGGCTCCAGAACCAAAATACTGACCCGATACCAATGATTTTTAGCATTATTTCATTTCTTTAATTCATGTACATTTCAGCAAAACAATTTCTTTCAAAAATTGATTTCTAAGGCTTGGGACCTCGGAATTCATTTCCGGGCATACGCCCGAGTCCCATATTTTACTGCGGACCTCTTGGGATCGTCAGAACACGGATCCGGGTTTGTTTACTCAAAATGTTGACCAAATTCAACTTTTATCATATTTAATTTCTAAAAATCACTATTTTTCATATTTTCACATAAAAGCTTTCCGGTTTTACGTCCGGACTGCGCATGCAAATCGAGGTATTTCATTTTAGTCTTTTAAGGTTAGTTTGCATGGAACGAAGTCTAATTTTAGAAAATGACCCCTTGGGTCATCACAATCTCCACCTCTAAAACACACGTTCGCCCTCGGACGGACATAGAAAATTACTTGAAGTGGCGAACAAGTGTGGGTATCTACTCTGCATGTCCGACTCGGACTCCCAAGTAGCTGCCTTAACGGGCTGGCCTCTCCACTGCACTCGAACTGAAGGGAAACTCTTAGATCTCAATTGGCGAACCTGCCGGCCTAAAATAGCTATCGGCTCCTCCTCATAAGTCAAGTTTTTGTCCAACTGGAAAGAGCTGAAATCTAACACGTGGGATGGGTCACCATGATATTTCCGTAGCATAGACACATGGAATACCGGATAAACTGAGAATAACCCTGGAGGCAATGCAAGTCTGTAAGCTACCTCCCCCACCTTATCAAGAATCTCAAATGGCCCGATATACCTAGGGCTCAACTTGCCCTTCTTCCCAAACCTCATAACACCCTTCATGGGAGACACACGAAGCAATACTCTCTCTCCAACCATGAATGCTACATCACGAACCTTACGATCGGCATAAGTCTTTTGCCTAGACTGAGCTGCACGAAGTGTCTACTGAATAATCTTGACCTTATCAAAGGCCTCCTGAACCAAGTCGGTACCCAACAACCGAGCCTCTCTTGGATCGAACATCCAACTGGCGATTTGCACCGTCTACCATATAACGCCTCATAAGGAGCCATCTGAATGCTCGACTGATAACTATTATTATAAGCAAACTCCGCTAACGGTAAGAACTGATCCCATGAACATCCAAACTCAATACCACAAGCGCAAAGCATGTCCTCAAATATCTGAATGGTTTGCTCGGATTGCCCGTCAGTCTGAGGGTGAAATGTTGTACTCAACTCCACTCAGGTACCCAACTCTCATTGAACTGCCCTCCAAAAGTGTTAAGAAAACTGCATACCCTGATCAGAAATGATAGACGCGGGCACCCCATGAAGGCGAACAATCTCCCGAATATACAACTCAGCCAACCGTTCTAAAGTATAAGTACTAACCACTGGAATGAAGTGTGCATACATAGTCAACCTATCCACAATAACCCAAACCGCATCGAATTTCCTCTGAGTCCGTGGGAGCCCAACAACGAAGTCCATAGTGATACGCTCCCACTTCCACTCAGGAATCTCTATTTGCTGAAGCAAACCACCAGGTCTCTGATGCTCATACTTTACATGCTGACAATTTAAGCAACGAGCCACATAAGCCACAATGTCCTTCTTCATCCTTCTCCACCAATAATGTTATTTCAAATCTTGGTACATTTTTGCTGCACCTGAGTGAATAGAATACTTGAAGCTGTGAGCCTCCTCAAGGATCAATTCATGGAGGCCATCAACATTAGGCACACACAACCTACCCTGCATCCTCAAAACATCATCATCTCCAACTGTAACCTGCTTGGCATCGCCGTGCCAAACCGTGTCCCTAAGGACCGCCAAATGTGGGTCATCATCATGCCGCTCTCGGATACGATCAATTAGAGAAGACCGAGCGATATTATAAGCTAGGACACTACTGGGAGAAATATCCAACCTCACAAACTGATTAGCCAAAGTCTAAATGTCTTAAGCTGATGGTCTAAAATGGCATAGTAGGGCGACAACCAATCCATTCCCAATATAATATCAAAGTCAACCATGCCTAGAAGTAAAAGATCAACACTAGTTTCCAGACCTTTAATGACTACAACGCACGAATGATACACTTGATCTACCATAATAGGGTCCCCCACCGGTGTAGACACATAAACAGGAACACTCAAGGGATCACGGGGCACATTCAAATATGAGGAAAAATAAGAGGAAACATACGAATAAGTAGACCCCGGATCAAACAAAACGGAAGCAGCTCTATCACAAACTGAGATGATACCTGTAATAACAACGTCGGAGGATTCTGCCTCAAGTCTAGCTGGAAAAACATATAGTCGGGGCGGAGCCCCACCACCCTCAACCACACCTCTGGGAGGACCTCCACCTCTAGCAGGCTGACCTCCACCTCTAGCTATCTGTCCTCCACCTCTAACATTCTTGCCTCTACCTCTGACTACCTGACCCCTACCCCTTGCTGGCTGGGCAGGTGGTACTGCAGCTGGTGCCGGAACTCTGGTACTGATGCTGACTACTCAGAAATTTTGGACAAACCCTCCGAACATGCCCATATTCACCACACTTGAAACATCCCTCCTGATATGAGGACTGACCCTGATGAACCGGCTGACCACGATAATAATTCTGCAGAGGAGGTGCTCTAATAGGAGCTGAAGGAGCACTGCAGATTGGCTGAGTAGAAAGAGGTGCATGAGAACCACGACCCCCTGAAGTACCATGTGAAACCTGTAGTGCTGAATGGAATGGCCTGGATGAATGGCCTCTGCTAAATGAAGTTCCGCCTCTAGATGAGGCACCACTTAAAACACTGGAATGGCGAGGCCTCTTGTCCGACCCTGACCTCCCATCCCAAGAACTGACTCAACCCTCCTAGCTATATTAGCTGCATCCTGAAGAGAAATATCGGATCCTGTCTCCTTGGCCATCTACAACCTGATGGGCTGAGCAAGGCCATCAATAAACCATCTAACCCTCTCCCTCTATGTGGGCAATATGAGCATAGCATGTCTAGCCAGATCCACAAAATGAGTCTCATACTGAGTCACAGTCATGTTACCCTGCTGTAGTCGCTTAAACTGACGACGCTTATCCTCTCGAGTAGTGACATGTAAGAACTTCTCAAAAAAGCGATAAGAAAACTGATCCGAAGTCAGAGCTGGTGATCTTTAACAAATAATCTCTCCACCATTTCTTGGCGGAACCAGTCATCTGAAAAGCTGCAAAATCGACCCCATTGGTCTCCAAAATACCCATATTACGCAACACCTCATGACAACTGTCTAGATATTCCAGAGGGTCCTCATAAGTAGCACCACTAAAATGGAAAGGAAATAGCTTAATGAACCTGTCAAGTCTCCACAAGGCATCTGATGACATGGTTGCCCCATTAGCGGGTGGCACTCCTGCAATTGGCTGAATTACCCCAATGGGATTGGCCACTGGAGTCTGAACCTGAGGAGTAGTCTGAACTGGAGTGTAGGTAGTACGAGTCAGGACCCCTCCTCCAGCCTGAGATACGGTTGCTGCAACAGGAAAGGTGCCAGTCTGGGTCACACTCTCCATAAGGCCCACTAAGCGGACCAAAGCATCCTGAAGAACTGGGGTAGCAATAAACCCCTCGGGAACCTGAGATGATCCCACTAGGACAGTCTGAGTCGGAACCCCCTCATTAATCTCAATCTGGGGTTCCGCAGTTGTGGCTGCTGCCTGAGAACCAGGCTGAGTCCTGCCCTTGCCTCGGCCTCTGGCGTGGCCTCGGCCTCTGCCCCTAGTAGGAGCTACTGCTGCTGGAGGTCCGGAATTCTGGTCAGCAAAAGATGAAGCACGTGTTCTCGCCATCTGCGAGAGAATAGAAGAATCCAAATCAGCATTTGAGGTACAAAAATCGCACGATAGAATAGAAATAAAAATGGAGTTGTTTCCTAACTCAATAGCCTCTGAGAAATAAGTACAGACGTCTCTGTACCGATCGTTCAGACTCTACTAAGCTTGTTCGTGGATTGTGGGACCTAAGTAAACCTAGTGCTCTGATACCAACTTGTCACGACCCAAACTCCCAACCTTAGTGATCGTGATGGCGCCTAACACCACACTTGCTCGGCAAGCCAATGTTAGAAGTCGATTAACTAATTTTCCTTAATTAATTACTTCAGCATAAATAATCTAATTTAAATGAACTTAATTAAATTAATTCCCAACAACCATAGAATAAAATAATAACAATGACCAATTAAATGAAACCAACCACGAACTAATTATAATAACAACTCTAAGACTACCACAGGGTATGGTGTCACAATCCACAAACAACTAAAGAATATATAAATAATGGCTGAAAAAAATAGTGTAACTGTTCTGAATGATATAAAACAGTGCATGTAGATATAGGAGAAGACTCTCGGATATCTGCGAATGCCGGCAGATGTACCTCGTGTCACCAAACGAAATCGGGTGGTCGTCCTAGAATCCTCTACTACTGAATGGTACCTGAATCTGTGCAAAAAGAGCACAGAGTGTAGTATTAGTACAACCGACCCCATGTACTGAGTAAGTGCCGAGCCTAACCTCGGCGAAGTAGTGACGAGGCTAAGTCGGGCTTCAGCAATATTATTGATAATAACAATAAATAATAAGCAAGAAAAAAATCTAAACAAATAGATAAATAAGTGTTGCAACCAAATAAAATGAAATAACTCAGCTATAACCAATTCTCAAATGTCTCTTCGGAGTTCCAAACTTTAACTTTAAATATAAATAATACTAAAATATTTAAAGAATAGTAAAATAGACATTTTAGCTTTTCAAAACTTTGATTCTCTTTTTCTTTAAAAGTCAGTAAAATATAAATGTAAATATCCTCCCTTATCACTCCTTGTTGCGGCGTGCAACCTGCTCCCACCTGTCCTCCCTTATTACTCCTCCCTAAAATATCTCCCTTATTATTCCTGTTGCGGCGTGCAACCTGATCCCACATGTCCTCCCTTATCACTCCTTGTTGCGGCGTGCAACCTGCTCCCACCTGTCCTCCCTTATTACTCCTCCCTAAAATATCTCCCTTATTATTCCTGTTGCGGCGTGCAACCTGATCCCACATGTCCTCCCTTATCACTCCTTGTTGCGGCGTGCAACCCGCTCCCACCAGATATATCATATCAGTTTATTCAAAATTTTACAAATCAGGCCAAGCCTTTCAGTATACCTTTGTTTCAACAATTATAAATAATAAACTGCATTTTTCTCATGACTTCATCAATAACTTCTCAACCATGAAACCAACAAGAATATCAAAATATATATACATTTATTCCATAAAAACAACAATACCAAACCTCTCAGCCATATTTATATCACGAGGGAAACCAGCTCAAACAACCAATACTATTTCCAAATAGTCACAACAATAACTAACAACACTTCAACCAGGCCAAATAGTCATAGAAATAATAATGAACATGTAACAGCTAAGACAATAATCAATAAGTGGGGAACGGGAAAGGAGATCAAGTTTAGCGAACAATTTGGGTGGTGCATAGATACTCGTCACCACACCTATACACCACGCCTATGCAATTCACATAACAAGCAAGTGGGGAGTCCTATTCCCTCAAGCCAAAGTTAGACCAAACACTTACCTCAATTCCGCAGGCCATTCACTGCTCAATTATTGCTTTTCCTTTTGAATTCACCTATAACTTGCTCTAATCTAATCAAAATTAACTTAATATCATTAATTAATGCTAAAGGAACTAACTTTATTGAAAAATATAATTTTTCCTAAGTTTTCTCTTAAAAAAATGAAACCTGACCCCGAGCCTGCTTGGTTTAAACTCGGGGTTCGGACCAAATTACGATTACCCATTCACCCACGAACCCAAATATGCTATTAGTTTTGAAATTCAAGCTTAATTTAATATAAAAATTCAATTTTTACAAAATTCCTTAATTCTACCAAAAACCTCGATTTTTACCATAAAAATCCTTTGTTTTTGCTTTAAAAATGATTCAAAATAATAAGAAATTGAAAGAACAAAGTTTGGAATTGATTACCTATGAATTGGGGATGAAGATTGTTGAAGAAAATTCGTTTTTAGGGGTGGAACCTCGAAAATTTGGAGAAGAAAGGGTTTTGCCCGTTCTTTAACAGGTATTTATATTGGCTGGGCTAGACAACTATGCGATCGCGGATAAAGAGGTGCAATCGCACAGGGTATTGACCTCCCCTCCCCCCAGTCCTGATTTACCTAGTGCGTAACTATATGTTGTGCGATCGCACAGCTTGGCCAAGGCTATGCTCCGCGAACGCAAGCATTGAGCTGCGTTCGCACAGGGTACCAAACAGGACCTCAAATTTTTACTCTATCTGATCGCTCACTTTCCTATGCGATCGCACAGGTCAAAATACTTGGACACTAGAACTGGAAAAACCAGTAGTTATTTTCAAGTGTAAAACACCCCGTGGTCTATCCGAAACTCACCCGAGCCCTCGGGGCTCTAAACAAATCATGCACGCAAGTCTAAAAACATCATACGGACTTGCTCGTGCGATAAAATCATGAAAATAACATGCAAATATATGAATTAAACCTCAAAACTCATTATTTTCGTCAAAATCTCTTGAAGTTCATAATTTCTCAACCGGATGTCCGAATCACATCAAACGAACTCCGTTTTTCACCAAATTTCACAGTTAACCTCTAAATATCATAACAAAGCTGTACCGGGCTCTGGAACCAAAATACGGACCCGATACCAATGAATTTTAGCATTATTTCATTTATGTAATTCATGTACATTTCAGCAAAACAATTTCTTTCAAAAATTAATTTTTAAGGCTTGGGACCTCGGGGTTCATTTTCGAGCATACGCCTGAGTCCCATATCTTACTGCGGACCTCCCGGGATCGTCGGAACACGAATTCGGATCCGTTTACTCAAAATGTTGACCAAAGTCAACTTTTATCATATTTAATTTCTAAAAATTACTATTTCTCATATTTTCACATAAAAGCTTTCCTGTTTTATGCCTGGATTGCGCGCGCAAATCGAGGTATTTCATTTTAGTCTTTTTATGGTTAGTTTGAATGGAACATAGTCTAATTTTATAAAATGACCCCTTGGGTCATCACAACTTGAACATCCGCCAACCGACTCCATGAGTGTTTGTGATGCCAAGAAAAATATGGAACTAGTGTCAACCGTGGTGATGGAAAATATTGTTGAAATTGAATCTAGTCCGGGGGAAAAAGAGGATGTCAAAATCCGGGAAAAATTGCAAGTTGAAGGTTTCAACATTGGAATTGTGTTGTGATATGGAAGTTGAACTACACGAATCAATGAAATTTTGCGAGGAGGAAAAACGCATACCATACATCTTACAATTTGAGGAAACAAGAAAGCAAAATGGCATTCCTCACATGAGAGCCAAAAAATGCAAATGAAGAATTTAAGGCTTGGCTTGATCATCTACGTACCACCCCCCATCGCCCGTGGTCACAAGCTAGGTGCACAATTCATATCATCCAAGTGGCGAGAAAAATGGTAAAGTTGACTTGCGTCGTACCACGACGTTATATGCGGCGCTTGGTGAGAGGCAACCCCTCATTTTTCAAAAAAATTGGTCATTTTTGAAATTTTCTTTTTAAGAAAAGCTTATTATATTTTTTCTAACCAATCTGCCAAGTTTTAAAATTTTTGGAGTTGATTTGAGCAGGTCGGGGTGACCGGGTAGCCAAAACAGTGCAAGAGAAACAAAACAAAAAAGTAATCGCTGGGCAACACACTACCCAGCTATGCGATGCCTCCATTCAAATTTACGATCGCAAATCTGATGCCTAAGCCAAAAATTCGATCGCATATCTGCTAGAAAATTGAACAAAAATTCAATGAATCGCGATCGCAGGAATCAGTCTGCGATCGCGGAGAATAGAGACTTTTCTTGCTCTTCGCAGTCGCTGGAAAGCTCTCGCGATCGCGACCCTAGGGTAAGATTACTCTCTGCGAACGCAATGCATAGGTAAGTAGTCTTTGTTCAAAAGCACTGGAAGGTATCCCACGCCCATTTTTCACCCAAAACAAAGAACAAAACTCCCTTCAACCTCTGAAATCATCCCACTTTTGCTTCGATTTCCTTAGCATCATTTTGTCATTATCCTCCAGGTATGTAAATTCCCACCTAAATGCTTAGTTTATTTTCCATTATTATGGTAAATTAGAGGATGGGAAGCCCTATTTTCTCTTTTTAGGGCTTGCAATTTTGCTTTCTTTGTCATAAAAAATAAATTAGGGATGAGTTTCTTTTGCGTGCTTGCTTGCTGGTTAGTTTGGTTGAGAGTGAGAGTCGAGATTTGTGTAAATTTGGGGTGAAAACTCATGCTATGTTGGTCTGAAATTGTTTAGCAAAGTGAAACCCACTACTTGTTTGTTGAAATGCTCGGGTAAACTGGTACTGGGCGAGGAAGACAACCTTCGCGATCGCGATGCCCAATTCCGCGATCGTGTAGGTTTAAATTTGCTGGAAATTTTTATTGCTTATCGTGATCGCATAAAACCGTCTGCGATCGCGTAGCTCTATTAGATGGGAAAAATTAGTTTGTTCATCGCGATCGCGTAAAATGCTCTGCGATCATGGGTCGTTTTCTGCGATTACAATTCATAAAGTCCCAGACAGCAAACAATGAGCTTGAAAGGTTTTGATCCAAAAGCTTTGTAAACTGTTTCTTGGCCCAATTACCCCTAAATGCAATGCTTTAAGTGCCCATATGATTGTTGGACATATTTACTCTTTTTTGTAGGCACTTTGAGCTCTAAAATGGACTCAACACCAATTGAAAATGCTCAAGTACCCGTTGCACAAGATGCCGCGGAGGAACATTTTGATGTTGATACCTTCTCATCCCTTAATGCTCTGAACGCTACGACAAGAAACTATCTAAAAGCATGATTAGGGAAAGAGGCATACTCCTGACCGACCTTGAAAGATGATGGCCCGAGTTCCATGGGAGATTAATAACGAGTGGATGGCTTTGCTTTGTAGAAGAGCCCAGGCCAGCCTACCATGAAGTAGTCCGAGAGTTTTATTCAAATTTCGTAGAGACGGACTTTGCTAATGAGTTGGTGGCTACTGTCAGGGGCAAATAAATCCGGTTTAGTTCAGAGGCAATCAATGCACATTATAATCTCCCCAATGATGGCAACCAAGTGTACCGAGATCGAGCCCAAGAGCTGGGTACCCAGTGGTTCATTGATCATTTGCATGGTGGACAGGTGCCAAACTGGATAAAGAATTGCTCCAGGATCGAGTCTTCAGAATTCACTGCGGAGGCCAAGACTTGGCTCTCCATCATCTGTGCTTGTATCATGCCTTACAAAAATGAGACAGAGGTGACAATTGAGAAGGCAAAGTGATATGTGCTATCATGGAGGGCATACCGGTGAATGTAGGGCAGCTCATTGCCGATGAGATAGCAGAGGTGATAGCAGAACGGACCAAGAGCCTATTCTTTCCATCTCTGGTCACCTAGTTATGCTACGATGCAGGGGTGGTGCTAAAGCCTACAGAAAAGGAAAAGAAGCCGGAAAAGCTCATCCACCCACTGTTGAGAAAGGGAACCGGAAATGCGCAGAAGAAAAGAAGGATCGACGTAGCATCTCCCACTTTTGGCCAGTTCACAGACACCATTGAGATATCTGAGGATCCAACAGATGCTCTTGGGACTTCCACAGCTATCACACCACTGGAGCAGGGACCTCTTACTCCCAAGTACATCTCTACGTAGGTTTATGGCATGGATACACAGGTGCGCCAGCTTGTAGCTGGCCTTCCTTCTGCACCACCCGGAGAGGGCACTTCTGCAAGTTCAGCTAGCCAAGTAAAGGTCCCAACTTTATCCGACCTTGCTAAGGAACAACAGGCCATCAAAGACAAGTTGGGGAAGATTGAAAGGAGGCAGAGAAAGCAAAGGGAGTACGAGAATAAGAAGAGCAAGTTCCTCACAAAGATCATAAGCACTTTGAGGAAGTTCTATGGACCGAACGAGGCTGAGGATGATGATTTTGAGCTTACACCTCCCAGTACCTCCAATGACAAGTGATTCCATTCAGGGAGAACCTCTTTCATTTTGGGTTGTTTTGCATAGTTGCATTGGGGACAATGCAATATTTTCGGTTGGGGTGGCTCCTATATGATTGTGTGGAACATGTAGTTTTTGTATTGTGGAACATTGAAGTTTTTGTTTTTGGTTGATTGGGAACTTGTGTAGAATGATGGATATTTTTAGTTTATTAGTGATATTTTGTTAAGTTAACATTTTCTTTTTCTTTGTGTAGTTTTCTTGTTTCTATTTGTGTTTATTTTGGTTTTTATTTTTTATATATAGTAGCATTAATGAAATTCCTTGAATTTTCTTTCTACCACGATACTTTTTCAAGGAAATTATTTTTGTTGAACCGGGTGACTTTTCCCTATGATGAATGGCGTGACAATTTTCTTAAGAGATTAGTCTTGTTTAGTTTTTTTTGTTTTTTGTTTTTAGTTTAGTTAGTTAAGTAGCTAGTTATGAATAAGTTAGTTTTTGGGGTGTAATCTTGTGCCCATAAGCCAATGGGTGACTTGTTTGGTACCAGTATGATTTAAACCTTGGCATATGAAGTTTTTTATCTTTAAAATAAAATCTAAATAAGGTTCCTTGTTGTGACTATTATATTCTAATTTTGGCTCTTTGATTCACTAATAGCTTCTTAGGCTACATGTGACTTCCTTGAGATTCATTAGTTTCAATTGGATTTTGGATTTGTATTCCATTTGAGTTTTCATGTGCCATGTGTGGTGAGATTTAATTGCGAAAGTTCTTTTGCATCATTTGTAGTATATAACTTGCCCGGAGTGTGCTTCAAGGAAAAATCCTAGATTAACTTGGTTTGAAAAATGATATTAGGCCTTCCTTGAACCATTATTATGCCTAAATTTCCTACCCGTGAATATTTTCCCTAGTCAACCCCTTTGAGCCTTTTAACTTTTTCTTTGGTAATCATGTTACAAGCTTCTGATTGATTTTCTAGTGGAACCATACCTCCCTAATTAATTTAAACTATGAATATAAGCTAAAAGCCTAAGTTTGGGGGTGGAGGTTGGAAAAGTTGTGATATGGAGGCTTCTCAAAAAAAAGGTGAGAAGTGTTATAAAATAAATGATGATGAAATGAAAAGAAAAAAAATAATAATAAAGAAGTATGAATAAATGGAAGACTAGGTGATATATATATATATATATATATTAAAAAAAAGAGAAAAAAAAAGGGTGGGAATTTTTTTTGAAGGAAGTGGACTTTGATTATTGAAAAAGTGTAGTGCTTAGGGAGCTTTTGAGTCACTCTTACCAATTGTGCCCTACCTTAACCAAAAGCCTAAACTACAACCCTTTAAGTCCTAATTGATTTTGAACCAAGTATGTCTACACTAGTGGAGAAATACATGAAGGGCAAGCCTATGGTACTACTTGTATTCATTTGAATATCTTTGTTAGAGAGAGAGTTGAGTCTTTCCATTTGACATCCTATATATGTTTTGAATTGCAATTTATGAGTTTGGGATTCTCTCTTAAAATGTGAGGGCACATGAGACTCGAGTTGTGAATTTAATCCCATTTTCAATTGGGAGGAATGAGCGAGGGAAGACAATTGTGATAGAGAGGCAAATTTTGAATCTTTAGTGTCATGACTTGGTTGTTACTTTGGTTAATGTGGTCTTTTGAAAATGAAATAAAATGTGCAAAAAGTTAGTGATTCATATGCCTTAGATTAATTGTTGGTACCAACCGAAGTTATTAGATTGTGCTTGAATTGACCCTTTTTGACTTGAAATGATATTTGGTTTGCCATTGAGCTCAAATGATGATTTTATTAAAGGATGGTCTTAGTTTTTGAATTGCTTGAGGACAAGCAATTGTTTAAGTTTGGGGGTTTGATAAGTTGGTATTTTACCAACTTATCTCTTCTTAATATTTAAACTTTGGTATAATTTTGTTAGGAAACTAGGACATTTTCTGAGGATTATTGGCAATTTTCAGGTGTGAAGAAATCAAGTCAAGATGGGAAAAAAATGATGAAAAATGACTGAAGCCAGATACTCTTCGCGATCGCAAGGTTTTGTCCGCGATCGCAGAAGTCAATGAAAATGTTAACCGCGATCGCAATGATGCTTACGCAATCGTGGAGAAGGAATTTTGTGACCAGTCCTGTGATGCACTACGCGACCGCAAAAGATTGTCTGCGATTGCAGAGGTATAGAACCTGAGCCTACGCGGTGGCAACTGTTATCACGCGATCGCGATGCATAAAAACTAGGCAAATTCTGGGCAGTTTTGGCATTTCACGTTTTTATCCCCAAACCATTTTTATACTCGACCTAGCGGATCTTTGGCTTAGCTTTGAACATTTTTTTGTGTCTTGAAGAGTAGAGAAAATATTTGTGGAAGCTAGGGTTTGCACAAACACTTGGGTTTTGAAGATTTCAAGTTTGTGGTTAAGGATTTCTTACCCATTTATGTTTGTTTCTTTATTTCCTTGCTTTGTATTGAATATTTAAGTGTGTGCTATTTATTTCCAACACTTGAATTTTGTTTATGGAAATTTTCATATTTAAAGTGTGGATTAAATACCTTGTTGTGCTTATGTATTGAATATTTTTTATTCTTTTATGAAGTGAGTTATCGTTTCTTTAATTATTCTTGTTTTTTAATGTTTCCAAAGGGATTAGCTAACCCTAGGACTCGCCCATTAACTCTGAATTAATTTTGGAAAAGATAATTTGGGGTTGGGAAAGATTAATTAACAAGAACTTGAGGCTTTAACCCTCATTTTATAGATTCTACCTAGGAATAGGATTGAACTACTTGTAGCCATTTTCGATCTGCTTAATCTAATAATTGGGTTAGGAATAATTCAATTAGGAAGTCTTGTTAGTCTTTGGGAAAAGCTAATTAAGAATTATTATTCGTGGCTAATTAACATAAACTCACTCATATTTGTAAAATCATGAAATACATTGGATCGTTACTTGAGTGTAATTCCCGAAGCATCCATACTTGTTGTCATTGATCATTTTACTTGATTTCTAGGTTAGTTTATATTTTTGCATTTAGATATAAATATTTTCACAACAAAAATCTAAGTGTTTGGCACTGCGCGATAAGTGATAATTCTCTTACATTCCTAATCGCCTTCATATCGTTCTCTGTGGGATTCGACCCCAACCTTGTTGGGTTATTATATTTGACATCGACCGCTTACACTATTTTGAGGTGTAATTTGAGTGTATCAATCCACGCCCTCTGCGCCGCTGAATGTCGGAGGCTGAAGTCTACTAAACCTCTCCAGCCTGCGCTACTCATCCTCCGCATAGCTGGAACCACGAAGTCTTGAACTGGAATAACCGGCTGGGCCGGAACTGCCCCCGGTGCCTGAAGACCCTGAGTGGCCTGCTCAGGTGTCTGGGCAGCTGGAGTCTGAGTGCCTCCCCCTGGCCTGAGATGTAGCGGTAGTAGTAGATACAGCAACCGCCTGAGCAAGGCTGGTACATACGGTCAATATCTGAGCGAGGGTCTCCTGAAGACCCGGAATAACAATGGGCACTTCCGGTGCCTAAGCCTGTCCCGCTGGAATACCCGCGGGGGGAACCTGATCCTTAACAGTAGGGGGATCCACTGGTACTGCCCCGGCTGCTGCGCGGGCTGGTTCCTTACCTCTACCACGGCCTCGACCGCAGCCTCGACCTCTCACTGGTCTAGCTGGTGTCTGGTCACCCTGATCAGTAGCGCGTGTCCTCACCATCTGTGAGAGAATGAAACAACAGAAGTTTAGATTTCTAGAACCAATGGAATGGCACGACAGAATTCAAGAAAATGAGATTTTTCCCAAGGGTTCTGTAGCCTCTCGAAGATAAGTAAAGACGTCTCCGTACCGATCCGCAAGACTCTACTAAACCTCCTCATGACCGTTGAGTCCTATGTAACCTAGTGCTCTTATACCAACTTGTCACGACCCCAAATTAACAAGGGTCGTGATGGCGTCTATCGTAACTAGGCTAGCCCTCTAACACGATGAAATCAACATTTTGCATTTTATAATAAATATATCCTCATATTATGTTAAAGAATTCCTTTTTAAGACAAGTTCAACAAGAAAATAATAATCCAAACGATCAAAATCTAATACCAACCCAGACATCTGGAGACAACTGTCATGAGCATCTAAGTCGATAAATACAACGTATAAGATAGTGACTTTTCTACTAACATAAATCCAAAGTGTGAAAAAACTCTATGAACTGGGAAAGGAAAGGAGGTGAGCTGGGAACGCTGAGAAGCTACCTCGATCCTCGAACAAACTCCAAGCACGTCAGAAATCAACTAGCGAGATGGTCTGGTACCTGGATCTGCACACAGAGGTCACAGAGTAACGTGAGTACGTCAACTCAGTAAGTAACCAAAGTAACTAAAAACTTGAGTGTAGTGACGAGCATTTATAAATCATAGTTTCATAAAAATAGTAATTCAACTTTTATTATAAGGCTCAATATAAAGAAGAGTGGGAAAAATAGTAAAATTTACAATGTAACAGCCTTTAGGCACAGTATCACGCATAACAAGGTATCTCAGTCACTCGTGACTCCACTATTAGTATTTCATGCTCACACTAAGCACTCTCACTCGACAAGTACCAGATATCCACTCAACTGTTGCGGCGTGCAGCCCGATCCGTATAACATATGATGCAGCGCGCATCCCGATCTAATATATATAGTCGATTGTGCTCACTGGGGATGTACAGACTCCGGAGGGGCTCCTACAGCCCAAGCACTACGTTGTTACGGCGTGCAGCCCGATCCAATACACATATGTTGCGGTCCGTAACCCGATCCATAGTGTGAGAATAGTGTAAAATACCCCTGAGGGTCTAAACAGATCAGAACAAGGCTCCAAACATGGCTTACAACCCATAAATAAGTATAAGTCTAACAAATACAGGATATCTATTGATTTCAAATCAATTATACGGCTTAATAGTCGTTACGGAACGGAACAAGTCAAAATCCCTATCAGTGCACGCCCACACGCTCGTCGCCTAACATGTGCGTCACCGCATTTACCAAAACAATAGAAATTACCGAGGTTTTATACCCTCATGTCTAGAGTTACAATCGTTACTTACCTCAAAACATCCCAAAAACTACTCTGCAGTGCTCTTGTTCCTCGAATCGGCTCCCAAATTCTCCGAGTCTATCAAAATCAGATTAATAACATCAAAATATGCTAGGGAGATGAAACTCAATACTATCAAAATTAGGCACAATTCCCGAAATTGGCCAAGCCCGGCCCCCGGGCCCACGTCTCAGAATTCGATAAAATCACAAAACTAGAATCATCGTTCCCTCACAGGTCTACCCTTATCAAATTTACCAAAATCTGAGCTCAATTGCCCATTCAAATCATCAAAAGAAATTCCCAAAATTTTTCTTCCCATTCTTCCCCAATTTCCACTCTAATTTCTCAAATTAAAGGATAAAAATCAAGACTAAATCATAGAATTAGACCAAATGTGATTGAAGAACACTTACCTCAAGAATCCCACTGAAAATCCCTTCAATTTCCAGCTTCTCTCGAGCTCTCTAATGAGTTTTTGAGTTATGGCCTAAAACCCTCAATTTTGAAACTTAAACTTTCTGCCCAGTGATTCCTTCATCGTGATCCCGGACATTGCTTTGCAATCAATGGACTGCCCACAACTTACCGTATGCGATCGCAGAAGGACACACGCGATCGCGGCTAACAATCTCACAAAACAACGCGAATGCAACCCTTACTACGCGATTGCGTAGAGAAATTCTTTCACCTCACGACTGCTCCAAATCCTTCTTCGTGAACGCGACCTCACCCACGCGTTCGCAATAGACAACTTGACAGACCTTCGCGATCGCAGACCCCACTTGGCGATCGCAAAGAACAATTATCCAGCACTCCTCCGCTAAGCCTACACGATCGTAGGAATCCCCTCGCGATCGCGGAAGAGAAAACCAGAACCAAGAAACACCAGAAAATCTGCCATCTTTCAAGACCAAAAATTGATCTTTTAACCACCCGAAACACACCTGAGACCCTCGGGACCTCAACCAAACATACCAACACACCCCATAACACCATTCAAACTTAGTTGAGCCTTCAAACCAAAAAAAATACAAAAATACCAAAATCACATCAAATTCAAGCCTATGAACTTCGAAATTTTTAAATTTCACCAAGGATGCCGAAACCATCCAAAACACATCTGATTAACCTGATAATTTGCACACATATCCAAAATGACATTACAAACCTGCTCCAACTTCCGGAATTCCATTACGACCGCGATAGCCTATTTTCCACTTCCGACCGGAAATCGCTAAAAATCAACTTTCGCCAATTCAAGCCTTATTCTACACCGGACCTCAAAACCACATTCCGAACACACTCCTAAGTCCCAAATCACCTAACGAAGCTATCTGAGCCATAAAATTCGCATTCCGAGGTCGTTTATCAAGAATTCAACTCTCAGTTGAATTTTCCGACTATAAGGCTATTTAAAGAGACTAAGTGTCTCAATCCTCACTACAACCACTCCAAACCCGAACCACCCGACTCCAACACATCATAAACAACTAAACAATTCATAACAAGGCAAAAACAGGAATAACTGTGCAAATTCTACGGAATGACCGGCCGAGTCGTTACATATCCGCTTTGTTATTTTATTGAAATTAATATTTTATCTTAATTTTGGTTGATCCTTATGATCTTAATTAATATTTGGAAAATCTTTGAGCTGACTAAAGTGCTTTAAGAAGGAGTACAAAACCAAAATGTGATTCTTTTGGACTCAAAGAACCAAAATGTGTGGAAAAAAATTAGGAACCAATATATATATATATATATATATATATATATATATATATATATATATATATATATATATATATATATATAACGCCCTAGCTTAAGGCGCTATACCTTAACGGCTGTTTTCCTAGTTAGTTTCCTTTAGTGGTATCTTGTGCCCTAATGTAGGGCTCTTATTTGTAATGTAGTGCTTTTAGCGTAGTAAAATGTAGTGCTATTTAGCGTAGTATCTTTGTAGTTATTGAAACTAATCATTTAAGTATCTGTTAAACCCAAAAATATCTCAAAAAAGCTGATAGTTCAAACAAAAACTCTCTCCAATTCTAGTCAACAAACGTAAGAAAATAACATGAAAAAATAACAATATTTGTCAAACTAAGTATTGTTATATTAATATGTAATAATTAAATCCTATATAGTAATGAAAATTAATCATTTAACTTTATTATAGTAAAAAATTGGTGAGTAACAAACAAACATATAAAGTAATAAAACTAACATATAAAATAATAAACAAACATATTAAATAATAAACAAACATATAAAATAGTAAACTAACATATAAAATATTAAAGTAACATATATAATATAAATTATAATATAAAAAATGTATCAACCTAATTTACAATATAATAAAAATATCGAATAAATTTTAATATTAAAGGTATTGCAATATATTTAAAGACTTTAAGCAACTATGCGATCACGACTCAACCTATGCGATCACATAGTGCCACATAACCTCCCCCACCTTACTACACTATGCGATCGCGACTCAGCCTATGCGATCGCATAGTGTTAAACACCAGACACCAGAATTTCACTCCAACACCAGATTTTTACACTTTAACTCACCCCGTTAGCTACCCGAAACTCACCCGAGCCCTCGGGTCTTAAAATCAAAAACACACACGACTTCCAAAATATCCTACGGACTTATTCAAGCTTTTAAATCACCAAAATATCATCAAAAACAAGGAATTAAACCTCCAAACTCACAGAATTTCCTTAAAACTTCATAAAGCTTAACTTTTTCAATTTTAATCTGAATCAGGTCATTTCAAGTCCATTTTACACCAAATTTCACATATAAGTCACATAACATACATTAAACCTATTATGGATCCGGAACCATAATACGGGCCCGGTAACACGAATTTCAACAAAGTTCATTTTCAAAAACCTTTATTATTTCCAGAAAATAATTTTCTTTAAAAATTTATTTCTCGGACTTGGGACCTCGGAATTTGATTCCGGGCACACGCCCAAGTCCCATATTTTCCTACGGACCCTCCAGGACCTTCAAAACACGGGTCCGGGCCCGTTTACCAAAAATGTTGACCAAAGTCAATTTTATTCATTTAATTATTACAAAAATCCTCTTTTCATCAAATTTTTCACATAGAAGCTTCCCGGCTACACGCCCGGGCTGCGCACGCATATCGAGGTGAGATTAACGGAGGCTTTGGAGCCTCGGAACACAGATTTAGCTGAATTTTCTTAGGATGACCTTTTGGGTCATCACAACATCTCATGTCGGACAATCATCAGCAACCGTGGATGGCTCTAGAGGACCAAGAAAATACTGATCCCACTCCTGTCGCGTAATGGTCATGACTGCGATAAAAAATGGAGATGACGGGGTCACCTGTGAAGTCCTTGGAGTAAGCTGAAGGCGGAATAACAACATATCATTAGGAGCATGGCCTGGCTCGTAGTGGTCACCCGGCTGATCAACTCCAACATCCTCAATAGGTTCCTCAATGCCCCTTTGCTGGGGACCACGTCCTCGCTGACCCCCACGACCTCGTGGGATACCCCTACCTCTTTGGGCACGCTTGCCACATCGACCACGTTCAGGATCCACTGGTGACCCACGATGGTACTGCTCTGGCGGCACATAATCAGCCTCGTATCCTAAGAGCTCATCATTTCGGGCTCGCCTCAGTGTTTGCGAAGCCTGATCTGTAACCTGCCGGCAATACTCATGCAAAGCGGACGCTCCCTCGTTGGTATGCTGCTGCATCTGCAGTCCCAACTAGTAGAACATATGTAGGCCAATAGCCTGCAAAACATGTAAAATATTAATTGCAGAACACTATGTTAACGTTATAAGTAAGTATACCAAATAACATACTAGTGCATCATGCCTCCCGGCGTATGGAACGTACCGACTGCCAGCGCGATGAAAACATAGCCAATTATTTTCATATTATAACATACATAGTAAAAATATACCTTAAATTTTACGTCCACATTATATATTAGGTTTGGGCTTGGGAGCAGTTCCTGCAGTTGCAACCACCTCTACCACCCTTCTATCCGGATGCACCACCTCCACCGTTTCTCCCTTTAGCTAGGAGGTGGGTTGATAGGCGGAGATACGGATGTGAGTACGAGGCTCGACATAATCCCCCCTATTACAGGGATTTGTTGGATTTGTTGGAGGGCGCGCAGGTAAATGTATACTTGAGTTTACTTGACCTGGCTTTATATGTGTTGTGTATACTCATGGTTCCTGTTTTTACTTAATAGTTCATTTCGAGGCCATACAGGGACAAGCTAATAGCTGGTTTTCCCGATTGTTGCTCGACGGATTGAATTATGTAGAGCTCTTCCATCCCGTTGATGTGTCTCGATATCATCGAGCATCATACCACCGAGAGAGTTCTTCTCCAGTTTGGTCGACCGCATCTTGTACCTGCACTACCCGCTTGGCTTAGGTCACATTACCAGCGGGATGATCGTTCTAGGGTTGACCAGACATATGTGGCATGGCTAGAGGCGCATATTGATATTTGGGACCAGCGACATGACCTGATTCCGCCACCCACTCCACTTGACCGAATGGTGAGCATGAGTATATGGGCTGGTACCGCAACGTTACCCGATTTTTCTTCGGGAATCCATTTCATCGCGCTGGCAGTCGGTACGTTCCATACGCCGGGAGGCATGATGCACTAGTATGTTATTTGGTATACTTACTTATAACGTTAACATAGTGTTCTGCAATTAATATTTTACATGTTTTGTAGGCTATTGGCCTACATATGTTCTACTAGTTGGGACTGCAGATGCAGCAGCATACCAACGAGGGAGCGTCCGCTTTGCACGAGTATGGCCGGTAGGTTACAGATCAGGCTTCGCAAACACTGAGGCGAGCCCGAAATGATGAGCTCTTAGGATATGAGGCTGATTATGTGCCGCCAGAGTAGTACCATCGTGGGTCACCAGTGGATCCTGAACGTGGTCGATGTGGCAAGCGTGCCCAAAGAGGTAGGGGTATCCCACAAGGTCGTGGGGGTCAGCGAGGACGTGGTCCCCAGCAAAGGGGCATTGAGGAACCTATTGAGGATGTTGGAGTTGATCAGCTGGGTGACCACTACGAGCCAGGCCATGCTCCTAATGATATGTTGTTATTCCGCCTTCAGCTTACTCCAAGGACTTCACAGGTGACCCTGTCATCTCCATTTTTTATCGCAGTCATGACCATTACGCGACAGGAGTGGGATCAGTATTTTCTTGGTCCTCTAGAGCCATCCACGGTTGCTGATGATTGTCCGACATGAGATGTTGTGATGACCCAAAAGGTCATCCTAAGTAAATTCAGCTAAATCTGTGTTCCGAGGCTCCAAAGCCTCCGTTAATCTCACCTCGATATGCATGCGCAGCCCGGGCGTGTAGCCGGGAAGCTTCTATGTGAAAAATTTGATGAAAAGGGATTTTTGTAATAATTAAATGAATAAAATTGACTTTGGTCAACATTTTTGGTAAACGGGCCCGGACCCGTGTTTTGAAGGTCCTGGAGGGTCTGTAGGAAAATATGGGACTTGGGCGTGTGCCCGGAATCAAATTCCGAGGTCCCAAGTCCGAGAAATGAATTTTTAAAGAAAATTATTTTCTGGAAATAATAAAGGTTTTTGAAAATGAACTTTGTTGAAATTCGTGTTACCGGGCCCGTATTATGGTTCCGGAGCCCATAATAGGTTTAATGTATGTTATGTGACTTATATGTGAAATTTGGTGTAAAATGGACTTGAAATGACGTGATTCAGATTAAAATTGAAAAAGTTAAGCTTTATGAAGTTTTAAGGAAATTCTGTGAGTTTGGAGGTTTAATTCCTTGTTTTTGATGATATTTTGGTGATTTAAAAGCTTGAATAAGTCCGTAGGATGTTTTGGAAGTCGTGTGTGTTTTTGGTTTTAAGACCCGAGGGCTCGGGTGAGTTTCGGGTAGCTAACGGGGTGAGTTAAAGTGTAAAAATCTGGTGTTGGAGTGAAATTCTGGTGTCTGGTGTTTAACACTATGCGATCGCATAGGCTGAGTCGCGATCGCATAGTGTAGTAAGGTGGGGGAGGTTATGTGGCACTATGTGATCGCATAGGTTGAGTCGTGATCGCATAGTGTGTATGCAGTCTGGAGTGGGAGCTGGGGTAGTTGCTTTGCGGTCGCGTAGCAAGTCTGCGATCGCAGGAGGTCAAGTCCGCTAGGTCTGCGATCGCATGTCCCCTTCTGCGATCGCATAGGGTCGCCCAGCTTCTCTTCTGCGATCGCGCCCTTCCTTCTGCGATCGTAGAGGGAAATTTCGTCCAGTGATTTTCTTAAGTCCAAAACAGACCCATTACGGTATTTTTCTTATTTTTCACCCTCTTCTTCTTCCCCACTCCTCCCTTAGGCTATTTTTGAAGACCTCCATTGCCATAACTCCATAGGTAAGTGATTGCAACTCCATTTTCTTCCACTTTTCTTCCATAATCACTAGAATCTAGGCCTAAAATCCCAAAATCAAAGTAGAAATTAGGGACTTTGGGTAATTCAACCCCAATTTGGGGTCGGATTTCAAAATAAATTATATATTCTAACTCGTGGGGGTATGGGTGATCGGGTTTTGGTCCGAGCCTCGTGTTTGGATCAAGCAGGCCCGGGGTCAAATTTTGGAAATTTTGGAAGAATGATAGGAATTGTGTATTTAGGCTATGGGATTGTGTTATTGAGTCTTTATTGATATTATTGAATTAATTATTCCTAGATATCGTTGTTTCGGAGTCGGATTATAAAGGAAAGACGGTCTTAGAGGGTTGATTGCTATACTTTGGACCGAGGTAAGTGTCTTGCCTAACTTTGGTGAGGGAATAGGTATTATTTGCTATGTGCTAAGTGATTATTATGTCCATTGCATAGGTGAGGTGACGAGTACCTATGCAATGTGTGTCAAGCATGCTCGTGAGTCTATTTTGATAGAAATTGCAGTATTTCTCCCATGTTTGGCATATTTTGAGATTGTCTCTACTTGGTAATTTATTCTTGTTGAAAGGATTGGCTGTTGAGTTTGAGAAGTGTTGATACGATTGATAATCCAAGTGTAAAGTATACGATTGAAGTGATTGGTTATAGCCGAGACCCTTGCCGGGCATTTATTGAGTTATTAATTGATGTTTTTCCCCTTGCCGGGTGTTTTGAACTGTCAATTTCCACTATGCTGTACTCCTTGCCATTATATCTGTTATTTTTTGGTGAGGCAGAGTGTAAAGCACGAAGGGTGATGTCGTGCCATGATATCTGATTACATTGCATAGTGAGGAGAAGTGTAAAGACAGAAGGGTGATGTCGTGCCATGATTCATATTGATTATAAGCACGAAGGTTAATGTCGTGCCATGA
>ML263887.1:0-18092 GCA_005239495.1 Nicotiana undulata | reverse complement strand
TATCTGTCAATTTGACTGCTTCATTTCACTTGTTCCCCTTTACTGCTCTCGTATCCCTTACTTGTTTGCTTATCTCTTGCCTTGTATTATCCTTGTTACCTGCTGTAGAATAGGATAGGTTATCGTTATTGTCAAGTCTAGCCTCGTCACTACTTCGGCCGAGGTTAGGCTCGGCAGTTACTCAGTACATGGGGTCGGTTGTACTGATGCTACACTGCACTTCTTAATCTTGTGCAGATCCCGCATCCGGACCCAGTGGATCGCATTGAGGGAGTCGCCTTCAGTCCACCCAGAGCTTCAAGGTATACCGTTGGCGTTAGTGGGCCTTGGTGTCTCTCCTGCATTTGGATTCCTTATTGTCTTACTTTTTCTCCTAGTTTCAAGACAATTATATATTTCTTTTCAGACTCTGTATTTAGCACTCAGTTTAGATAGTCCGTGAGGTTGTGACACCCCAGTTTTGGGCTTATGCGATGTTGTGTATTTTGCTATTCCACTTTGCATTTTGAATTTCTATTACCTTTCCGCTATTAAAATTCTAAAGTGTTTCGTTACTTTTGTTAAGATTTTTAAAGGTATTTTCTTTGCTAATGCCGAATTGGGTTACAAAAGTTAGATTATATGTGCATGTTGGCTTGTCTAACGGGTTCAATGTTAGACGCAGTCACGTCCTGAAGGGTGGGATTTCGGGTCGTGACAGATGTGGATAGTGGGCGCCGACTGAGTTATGGCTCATCATCTAGGGATGCCGATGATCTTTCACAGGATCTGGTTAGTTTGTATTACTATTATTTATATTTGTTTTTTATCTCATTAATTAGTCATAAATATATAAAGCGTTTTTTATGGCATCATCCTCGCCCGTCACGGAGGCCACATTGTGCGATGCTGACATGCCTGAGACAGATGATTATATTCAGGAACTCGCTGAGACCATGGTAAGAAAATATAATTTTTTTAGCTAACACGTACATTACTAATATATATTTCATATACTAAAATATCTTATTATTTTGTAGGTTACTGCTGGACCGACGGCCCCTTCTACCGAGCCTGTCAGCCTTACTAACGATCATGCTGCAGGGCATCCTCCGATAAAGAGGCAATGTGATGAGGATGATCCTGATAGTGTAGTCGGGCGAGATGGGATGCGCCTCAGGCCAGCCAATGCTTTAAAGCATACCGGTTGTGGGACACATTGGCATTTTTTATTATCTTTACATATGGTATTCAGTATGTATGGTTTATATTATATGCGCACTTTTTTTGTATTTTTCGGGTTATTTATTATTTTAATACTACAACACAAAAACAAACATAGAAACTTAACATAATTTATATTCGGCACAACTAATGAAAATACATTACGCGGAAAACATAAAGATAAAATACTACACTTAACACATCTATGTGTTTGTTTAGTCATTATCTCCCATGATTCTCTGCTTCAACCACTTAAATTTCTCTTCCAACCTATTTTTCTTCTTCCGCCTCTTTTAGTTTCTCCTGCACTGCCGCAAGTTGTTGTTGTAGTTTAAAGATCTGGCGTTCGTATTCGTTGGTCATGTTCCAAACATACTGCAAATGGGGATTATAACACAACACTATTTGTTAACATTTTATATAAAAAATATTAACAAACATTTTTTCCAAAACAATAACTTACAAGTTGTTGACATATCCAGTGTCTTCGCCCCACATTACTATTTGACCAACTTGACTTCAAAATCGCACGTTTTCCACAATAACACCTTGGTACGTCATTGCGTTCACACATTTCTTAATGCAAGAAAAATAAAAAAAATTATGGAAAGTTTTTCTATTTGTTTTAGTTAAGTGCAAATAATAACTAAAATGCGCTAGGCTTTTATAGGCAAGATAAAACACATAACACATAATGGTGTTGCGCTATCGCGTGATAATGATTCTTTAGGGTACAAGACAGCTAGAACGGTATCCTTTTCAGCTCGACAAGACAATACATATAACGCATATTGGTACCGCGCTATGTTGCGTGTGATAATGATTCTTTAGGGTACAAGACAACTTTTCCAGAACGACAATTTTTTCACGTCAACAAGACAATACACGTAACACATATTGGTTGTGTGATATGCTGCGCGTAATAATGATTCTTTAGTGTATTAGAAAGCTTTTCCAGAACGGCATCTTTTTCACCTCGACAAGACAAGACACATAACGCATATTGGTGTCACGCTTGTGATAATGATTTTTTAGGGTATAATACATCTTATTAAACTGGACCAAGACATCTATATTCAAAAATTATTTGAATAAACATTACAACATCCAATTAGAAAATTCCACTGACATTTAATAAGTGGTTCAAAAAGAGGCAGAAGGGTGAAGGTAGTTCAACAGATCCCATTGGAACACGTCTTAACACTATTGATCCCTACCTTGAAAAAATATGTGAGGTTGCTATACTGACTTGGTTGATGAGTGGTATGTTGTTCTGCGTCCCTTGAAAAATAAGCCTATTAATATACACAGTGATCTCAAAGCAGGGCACATTATTGTGGGTGAAGCACATTCTACAAAGCTTGAAGGTAGCGAGTTTGGGGTGAAAAACTACAGTGGGTTCCCCTTTATTCAAAACGATGTGATTATAAAGTACTATGTTGCTGGCATGCGCTTGTTGTGCCACAAGAACTGTCTGCAACCTTCCTAAAAAACACGCACAAAATGAAAAATTGCATACAGAAGATGATTATCTTGTTTTCCCAATAATTGTCAAGTGGGAGGGACTACCTAAGTTTCTACCACGGACATTGGAGTCCCATAATGTTGTAGAAATCAATCAAGTGGTCTTATTGATGGTATCGCTAAAATACGAGAAATATGTGTCAATTGGGGTCTAGATGATGATATCCTCGGTCCCGAAGGTTGCGTACACGATGTTGACGAAGAAGATGAAAACAGTGACAATGAAATAGTGCCAGACAACTACGATAATGGTGAATGACAATTGTTATTTTCTTGGGGTGTATGTTAAATTTTTGTAATGAAGTATTAATGCTAAATATCAGTACGACTTAACATCAATGGAAACATAATTTTATTTCATACATTCTGCAAGATGAACATGTACATACACTTATTACAACAGATTACAGAAACAAAACACTATGTGTATCCTTGATAATTGGACACATTGGATGAACTTCACAAGGAGTTGTATTACCACCGCTACCCAAACCAGCTGAAGGACATTTACGACGATCGTGTACTATTTGCGAACATATGCCACATTTACGGGCATAAACGGTATCACAAACATCCATTTGGTTCCGTATATGCGTTTTCTTTTGCACTTGTCGTTGACACAAATACTCCTTGTTACACACCATTCTAAATGGTTTTGGAACAATGCTCAGCACCCAATGTCAGTTGTCGCGCCCCCTTTTTCCTCACACGGGTTAGGTACGGAGAGATCGGGTTTATGACATTTTGGACAACTACTTAAAGGAAAGGTTTAAGGAAGAATTGCCACCTAACGATTTTTTATGGTGTGTTAGGGAACCTAGGGAAATAACTCATGAACTAGTTTGCATTGACAGAGATTGGGTAAGGGCTTGAAGTTATCTCAAGGGGAAGGTGTTAGGCACCCCTCAAGATCCACAACTGTAGGTCCCAGCCAAGAAGTTTTGTGAATTTGGACGGTGAACAAGTAGCAAGTAAGGTTCATATAAGAGGGGATTTTAAAAAAGTGTGAAAATCTTTAAAGGTTTTGGGAAAACATTAGAATAAACATTTGAAAAGAACTGTCCTAGGTTTAAAGTAATACGGATCACAACAATGCAATACCCGGTATGTCATGCCTCGAAGAGGGGCTACACGTGGTATTAGCACACCGATCATCATATCCGTATTCTACCCTTCCCACTCCGTAAAGGTTATTTAAAGCGCGTGTGTTGGTCACGAATGCTTATTGCGTGCTATTACCCGTCCCATCCTATAAGTCCTAGAGGGTATTTAGGACTACTATTCCTATGAGGTAAGTACTAGGCT
This sequence comes from Nicotiana undulata, assembly GCA_005239495.1. Classification (NCBI taxonomy): domain Eukaryota; kingdom Viridiplantae; phylum Streptophyta; class Magnoliopsida; order Solanales; family Solanaceae; genus Nicotiana; species Nicotiana undulata. The sequence goes on along the minus strand of ML263887.1, from coordinate 14,060 downwards.
GAACCCCTAGGTTTAAAGGAAAAAATGCTAAGCGACATACATAATAAATAGGACTACATATAAGGGAACATATGAAGACAAATAAGGGCTCACAGATCCCTCCACAAGTGAACACGTAAATAGCACGTCTAAATCATAGTCAAGTCTCAAAGACAGGATTAAAAATAGAGGTTTATAGCTAAGACAGTAAGTTTCAAAAAGGATATGTTTTGAAAACAAAAATGAAGCAGGAGATTTAGTTAAGACCGGATAGTTTGGAAAGAGTGATTGATTTTAAGAGCAGTGCTTTAGAGACAGCAGTAAGAATTAAAAGTGCATAGCGGTTTAAAGTTTCCAGTAAAGAGGTAGATAACCTTTAGAAAATCAGTAGACAGGAGTGGACAAGATTTAAATAAGACAGTAATTCCAAACATGAATCCAATAATCCAAAATGAGGTAAGGATCCAGTAGTTTACGAGAGTTTAGTAAAAGAAGAGTTAGTAAATCATTTCGGGAAAAACAGGAATTTAGAATATAGGGCAAGTGTTCCAAAATAGAATATTTTTTTAGCAGAATGAGGTAACTTTGAAATCCAGTAGTTTAAAAACATAACAGAAGAGGAATCAGATAAAATTTCAGTAAAGAGGAAATAAATGCATGATTTCAAGATTCTGTGATAAAAAAAAACGGAGGAAGTTTAGAGTAAAGTAGGATGAACTTCAAAGAGATAAAAAAACATGAGTGAAAGAAAACAACAAAGTTTGAGAATCCCAAAAGGGACTGATTGTTCCTAATACCAGCAAGCAAAACACAATTAGTTGGTTTTAATACGTATTAGGCTTTAAGTTTGCCTAGGCGCAATATACATTGCATACTTATTTCAAAGTGGTGTACATGCATATTTAATCCTGATTTTAAGAGGGGTATATTTACATAAACGTTTCAACAGTTAACCACATTTTAACGAGATTATTAGATTAACGTACTGATTAGGTGTTCAACAATTGTAACTCAAATAGATATGAAATCCTAAATAACAGGATATCAAATGCGCATAGGAATACCTAAAACATGGTTTCTAAATGCTATGATAAAAATGCAGTAATGGTATCTTATAACAGTCTTTATTACTTGTTATAGTTGTTAATTGTGATCATGGTTTGCAAAATGAGTATAATAGAAATGCTGAAAGTAAAAGAACCTAAAGCAGGATTTCTAATGCATGAGGTGCATGTCCTAGACAGGTTATCTATTGCACATGTAAGTAAGAAAACCCTATGAGCATGTATGCTACCCACTACTAGACTAAGCATGCATAGTCCCCCCATATTCACTATCCAAACCCCAATATATGTTTACAAGTTATTATAGGCCAAATAAATGAATTACATTAATGAAAAGGAAAATAAGAAGTTACTCCTATAAAGAGCCTTCAATCATTCCCAATCTTCCAACCTCACTCCTTTCGAGTTTCACAACCTTACATGGCCTGGGTGCGGCAAAGCTCCTTAGGGCCCCAATGGGTCCCTGGCCAATACCAGCACCCAAACAAATTACCAACAGTTGAACAAGTGCAGTGTGGAATTACCAGCCTTGTGTGTCAGAGTTCAATGAGTACTCAGATGTACTCAAGGCATAGCTCACACGAAGGGTGTAGGACCTAATTTCTAAGAGTAGTGTGAAGTGCAGGAAGGAGAGGGAAGTTTGTAGTTGAAAAGAGTTTACAAAAAACTGGAGATTTGTTTTGAAAAAAATTGGCTTTAGAAAAAACAACAGAAGTACTAGTTACAAAACATTCAACAGTATAGGATTACACGCAAGGACAATGGGGTAAGGGGACAAGTAGATCACATAATAACAAAGAGATACATAGACTTAAGAAACTCATTTAAGCATGGTTACGCAGATCAAAGAGGCTTAGGGGACCAAGAAGTGGCCAAGTTTAGACATGATAGTAGACAGTAACAGAATGCAGTTATAACAGGTGAGATTAAGAGCAAATAATAGTCATATAAGCATGTAAGACATAAGTAGGATAAGTACTAACAGCTAAAAAGGTTCAGGGAGATCAGGGGACACATGACACTGAACAGGAAAGGAAATAGCTTAACAGATGTATACAGGAATAGGCAAGGCCTATGACAAGTATTGATGCAGTCATAAACATGTAAAGAGATAAGCATGGTAGGTATTAATAGACAAACAAAAAGTTAATTGCATGTTGAACAGTAGAAGCATAGATAGAGAATAATTAAGAATATGATAGGCTGAAATAGCAATAAGCACATTGGGTTGGAACCTTGGAAATTAATCAGGACAATACCAGTGATAAGAGAGCACAGCAGAATGCAAGAGCAAAGTGATAACACAATAGTAGCCTTGGCTTACAGCCGGCTAATAATAGACAAGAGCAGGGAACAACAGTAGAGCAAAGAGAGAAAGAGAGAAAGAGCACAAGAGAGAATGTAGAATAGTGTTTATTGTTGTGTGTGTTCGTGATATGCAATGTATCAGTGTCCATAATGCAAAAGAGAATGGAGGTATTTATAGTACTGAAAACGAGTAAAACAAATAAGGTAAGGAGTACTAGTTCAACACAAGTATGGAAAGAATATTCAATCAGAATCAATCACAGACTTGGACTCCTTTTAATTAGGGAGTCCTAGTTCAAACGGTAATAAGCAGTCACTTAAATAAGGAAAGAAATCATAAGGCAGGGCATGATCAAATAAGGAAGTAGAATATAATAGAATATGCAATAAAGACTAGGTTCAGCACATTTTAATCAAGGAAAGTGCCTAAAGCTAGTTAATAGTCTGATTGACCACATAATAAGGTCAGAAAATATTTTACAAAGTTAAAATCAGTAGAAAATCTCATGTGAGATCAATTAAGAATCAATCACAAGAATTCAAGGACTCAATTAGGGATAATAGTACTGATTTAGGAGAGAATTAGCACAAATTTATGAGAGCACACAGAATTAAATTCATAATAGGCAGAAAGGGGAAAATTTAACAAACAACACAGGGTATAAAGCAGGGATTCACATAGCACGTAATGTTTATGATAAACAAGCATATATGCATGATAATCGAACATGTAATCAAAGACGAACTCAGAATCCAGGATTAAGACTGCAAAATTAGGGTTTTTAGTAAAACAAGTTAAGATAAGAGAAGATTTGAATCAATCGTTGAATAACAGAGGGAAGCATAGAATAAAATTATAACAGAAGTAAAGAATCATTTTTTAAAGGGGTTTGTAAAACCCTAGTTTCAAAAGGGACAAAAACGTTTAAAACTTGAAGAATCGTGAAGATCGAGTCGAGAATAGTACAAAATATAAAGAATGACTTGAAATCGTTAAAAATACAGAGATTTAAGAGATTTAGGTCGATATTAGGGTTTCATAAGAAACCAGAGAAAAGTAAGAGAACATGGCAGTGAAACTCAGGAATAAATGGTGGTTAGGGAACCATCGAGTCAAACCCCGCCGGAGAAAGGCCGGAAACAACCCAGGCAGAGCTTCAGTGGTGGTCTGGCATGGTGAGGACCCATGGAGGTCTCACAGACGAAGTAACCGGAAAAATGAGGCGTCATGGTGGCTGGTGGTCGAAAGGAGAGAGGATGGAGGTGTCCGGATAGGGGATGAACTCCATCGGAGAAGAGGACGAACCAAAAGGTTCTAGAGAGAAGGAGGAGAGAAAGAGGCGAGAAGAGAGAGAGATGGTTCTCGAAAACTGAGGGGTCAGGGGGGTAGTTGGGGAGTTAATTATGGTAACGAATTATCTGGGCCGTTGATCTCATTTGATCAACGGCTCAGATCGAGTGGGGGTTGGGCCTAGTATGGACTAGGATTGGGCTGGGTATTTGATTGGTGTTTGGGTTGGGATTAATTGGGTTTAAAATGTGGCTAAAGTTTAAATAAATGCGGCTAGGTGTTAAATACCCAATAAAAAGAGATAATTAATTAATTAAAATAGCTAATAACTATATACAAAATGAAATTAGGTTTAAATAAGTGAAATCACAGTAGTTAACTAATATTAAGTGTAAAGTGCATAAATTTTGAATTAAAATAATACAAAATGTTCAATTTGGCTATAATTGTAAAATTGCTGTAATTGAAATTAAATGAGACCCAATTGGTTAATTTGTGAAATGATTTAGTCCTAATGGATAGGAAAATGATTAAAAGTAGCATACCGAGCTGGGAAACATTTTGAAATTATTTATAACATAATTTATGAATAATTATTCAAAAATATGAAATATTAAATAAACTAGAAAATAATTTAGTAAAAATGTGAAAAAATAGGAAAAAATACTCATTATTACAAAGAACAATTTTGAAAGCTCATGTGCAAGTTTGAAAATAATTTGAGGAAAAATTGGGTATCAACAGCTGCAGTTGTTCACTATAGGTGTTTAAGTATGCAGCAACACTATATTCTTTATCAACGTACCTTGTTGCCGCGAACCTGTATGTTGAAATCACTTCATTGCATGAGAGCACAACATATGATAGATGGACCATTTTCCATAGGAGCATAACCTTCTGGATTCATTGGCGGTGTGTGTATTATTCCCCCGGTTGTGATGGATAGCGGTGCGAACTTCAAAAATATTTCGCTCATTGCAATACTGCAAAAATGAATGCCAATGTGCTCGCTTCCTATATTTCTCAAATATTTTCATTAGTATTGTCATAAACTCAACACCACTTTCCATCAATGACGATGCACCTTTTTCCCTTTCAACAAACCTCTCTTCCATCTGCTTGAATGACATCCGCACCATGGCAGTGATAGGTAATCCACGGGCAGACTTCAATAACCCATCCAAAGACTCTGACAGATTTGTAGTCATAATTCCCCATCTTCTGCCACCATCCGCATGCAAAGTCCACTTGTCAAGCTCATGTCGCATCAACCAACGATAGGCTCCTTGGTCTTCCTACTTGATCAATTCCATTTGATTCCTAAATTTACACTCTTGGTGATCTGTTGCAGCCATCCACATTAAATCATGCAAATCCTTGTTGGGATATGCCTTCTGGAAATTGTCCTTCAGGTGCCTCACACAATAACAATGGTAGGCATACGGTTCCTGACATGCACACAAATTCTGTACAAAACTTAAAATACCATCATGCCGATTAGATTTTAGGCAATTACCTGAATGTTGTCTAACAACGTGCTCCTTCAAGTGGTTAAAAAATAGTGTCCATGTCTCTTGGCTTTAATTGGCACAAATAGAAAAAGCTAGTGGAAATATACCTCCATTAGCATCTAATACAACGACGATCAACAACTTAATATCATAGTTTTCATAGACATGAGTGTCGGATATTACTGGCCGACAATGCACAAAACCATCAATTGTTGGTTTAAATGCCCAAAACACATATCTGAATATATGTTCTGGTATTTCCGGACTCCGCTCAAGCTTTCATTCAACAACACTCCCGGGGTTAAAGTACTGCAATGTGGCCATGTACCTGGGTAGAGATGCAAAGGACTTATCCCAGTTACCATAAATAATTTCAAAAGCACGTTTGCACCCTAGAAATGCCTTTCTTTTAGTTATGGTACACCCATATTCCTGGTGGACAGATGTTATACACTCTTTGATCTTGTACCTTATGGACGCTTCAATGTATGGAATCAAGACAAGAGCAATCAATTCAACATTCAAGTTAAAATGATTCCCACTGAATGTGTCCATTTCACAATTGTGGGGGCCAATGTATTTATCAATAACCACATATTTGTTTTCGTCTTCCTCGCACGCAACATTCAATTATAACCCATAAAAAATATACGTCAAATAACCTTGTATACATCATGAGATGACTCTGCTACAATGATCTCATGACACTCTTTTACGCTGTACATTCGCACCGCCCTACTTAGGCGTGCTTTATCAGGAAAAAGCATGCCCTTTGATAGCACCGTTGCTCTAGATTCATCCCACATTGGTGTCTGAATTTTGTCAATATCCCTTGTAAGGGAATCCATATCCGTCATACTTGGAAAATGATCAAGGTAGGAAATCTCCCTTGAATGAAATGGCACGTGGGACTCGTACACTCTTGCTCTAACGGGAGGTGGAGCATGTTCCCTCATCAAATCAGGTTCAACATTCTCTTCCTCATCATCATCACCTTCATCAGGGAAGGGTGTGTCATCTCCAGACTCATCGGCATTGTTGTCATATTCACTATTCTCTTCCTGACTTTGCGCATCAGCCAGATCCCGATTAAATATGTCATTTTCGGGAAATTGAGTAAGGACAAGACCTTCAAGTTGCTCGTTTTCACTGCACAACCAATAAAATATGAGTTACTCAAATTGATCCAAATTTTACATATAGCTTTATCATTTCACTTAAAAATCATAATGTGTTGATATCCCATGATGAACATTATCCTATTGATGAAGACTCCCGGATGGACCACCATGATCCAACACACCAAAACTAGGCATATTCCAAGTGGGCGCTGGTTCATAACTTGTAAAATTCATATCATGCTGGTACCCCCTGTGGATATATGAGTGTTAATACAAATTCAATAAATATAAATAAATATTTTAACACAAATAAAAATTGAAGTTTACCACTCGGCTTGTGGATCATGTAAACTAGGAGACAAATTATTTCCTTACTCCTTATTCGTCCGTGGATATAAGTTTAGATCATGCCAAAGCTCTTTCACCCGAAACCTGTTCGATTAAAGTTGCTCCAAAATAACCACCCGATGATTGAGGGATATCCCTACTTTGCGCAACCTCATTATTGCGAACTTCTTCAGCCTTGACGTACATTTCCAACAGTTTTATCACAAGAAATTGCCGGTATTCATCCGGAGTCCTCAAAAATCTCTCAGAGTTTCATTGTCTTCGATGTTAAATTCATCATAAAAAATAACCCTTTGTGGAGTCACAGGATACGGATATCTTCCGATTACTTTAATATTCACTTAACGTTTGCTCACACTCATTTTTTACATAACAATGGTACCAATGTATCATACTCCATTGTAAGTGGAAACTTAACATGACAGTGTGAAGATAAACTATAGCTTATTGAGTTATTTTCCACCACAACCTCACCCCCTCCCCCCCCCCCCCCCCCCCCCCCCCCCCCCCCCAATATAATGAAACCCTAATTCTTCGTTCTTCAGACATTATGAAAAAATGCAAAATAACTTAACGAAGAAATATTTCAGAAGACTTGAAAATATTTATGAATGAATTTTTACAAAATACTTAACCTCTTTAAATAAGGCAAAAATCAATCTGGGGGTACAATTATTTGAGGTATAACGCCTTAAATATGGGCGCTATACCCAGTTGAATTATTGTTATGTCAGTTAAGCCCAGAGAAATTATTGGTGGGCCCACATAATATATATACACCAGTATGTTAGGGCTTTATATATATATATATATATATATATAACGCCTTATATTAGGACGTTATACTTAACTGGACATACGATCGTTAAGGTATAGCGCTTTAAGCTAGGGCGTAATGTACATTTTGGTTCCTAGTGTTTTTCCCACACATTTTGGTTCTTTGAGTCTAAAAGAACCACATTTGGATTCTGGACTTCTTTTAGAAGAAAGGTTATTGCCAAAAAGGAAAAGTGTGTGAAAGTTTGCAAATCCAAACTTCAGGACTTCATTCAAACTTAACCAAATAACAAAAGGGCACCCCAATGCACTAAACTCCCGTTATGCACGGGGTTTGGGGATGAACCGGATCACAAGGATCTATCATACTCAACCTTACCCTGCATTTCTGCGAGAGTCTGTTTCCAAGGGTCGAACCTGTGACCTCCTGGTCACATGGCAGGAAATTTACCAGTTACGTCAAGGCTCCCCTTTAATTTAACCAAATAACAACAACAACAACAACAACAACAACAATAATAACAATATTTCTAGTGTATTTTCCCGTGTACAGTATGATCAGGATAGCATGTACGCAGACCTTACCCCTATCTTGTGGAGATAAAAAGGTTGTTTGTGACCGATCACCGGCTCAAGAAATTAAAAGAATATGTACTTACGTACAATAATCACCTCATATTTCTAATGATCAATCCATTACCATTATCATACCTCACCATACTAGAAGGGACTAGTATAGTAAAAGATGATTTTAAACTTCATCATAACACACAACAGCAATTACTAAATTAATAATGCAACAACATAATATTCAGTATAATTTTACAAGTGAATTCTGGAAGGGTATATACGAAAAATTTAACCCTACCAAGTGAAGATAGAGGTTGTTTCCAATAACTATCGGCTCAAGAATATAGTAGTACTAAACTACTAATTGTACTAGTTATCTGTGAATTTGTTCCTTAACCACTTGAAGTTATTCCTTAAGGAAGTTTTCACCTTACCTTCCATGGAATACATGTTATAACCAGCCACTCTTTTCTTCCTCTCAACTTCCCGATTTCGCCATTGAAGCTATAAGACTTGGTCCAATATTCATCAAAATCAAATCTTGCTTCGGCATAACTAGAAGCAGAATAATAAGAGAATGATTTACTCTTCTCCATGATCAAGAAAACAAGAAGCTCACAATTAGGAAGACGAAGAGAAATTTTTTCTATTATATGGAGGAACAACGAAACAAAGAAGCATTTACTTTGTAATTTGTATCTATTAGCGGGCCCCTAAAATGAAAAATTAATGTTAGTGTACGTTAGTGCGGTTTATGCATGGGCCATAAAATATTTTACATTCCTATGCACATAGGAAACCTTATTACCCTCAATGTTTAAGGTTTGACTTAATTACACTTAGTATACCAAATTATCAATTATATACCATAATTAATTTAGGGGTATAATTAATGGACAGTTTTTTACTCCATAATTAAAGGAGTCTATATATCCCCACTCATCCCACGTTTCTCTCTCCTTACCCCTCACCCCCACCCACGTTTTATATCTACCCACGTTCTTTTTACTCTTTTACAGCTCCACGTTCGACTGAAACTAGTTTCTCCCTTTAAATTCACAAAACATTGAAGACATCATGCTACAAAGTTCGTTCCAAATTTGAGTCAAGTTGAAGTTAAACGATGAAGAACATCAAATCTTCAAAAAAAAGTCCTAAAAAATCAACAGTAGCTGATATCCCCTCATTTGATTCGGGTGTGTTAACACCAAAATCACCCCAAAAAAAGTCAAATCTCCACATGCAATTGCAGAGACTACTCATAGTTCATCTCCCCGACAAATCAGAGCCGAGATGAGAACAAAACAAAAACATGATGTAGATGTTGGAGAAAGTTCTACACCAGGCAAACAACTCAAACAAAAAGGAAAAAATGTTTTGGTAGACGACGACTTTGTAGAAGAGGTCCCTAAAATTTGAACAGGAAAGAAACCCAAGGTGTCTCCTGGTTCGAAAAATCAAAAAAATGAAGAAATATTCCAAAAAACACCCAAATAAAGCTCTGAACCAGTCATTGGTGAAGGTAAACATTTATTAGTTTCGTTTCCAATTTTTTAGTTTGGTTTAGGATGGAAAAATCTGTGTTATACGTGTTTTAGTTAAGTGTAGAATAATTGTCTTAATTTTGAAGATAATTTATAGTTGTGATGTTCTGCCTTTTATAATTGTAGATATTTTGTAGTGATTCTGTAGTTATATTGTTGGGTAGCTTGTACTATTTGAAGCAGAGCTGTAGTTATTTTTTGTTGCTGCTTTTTTGTAGAAAATGCTTTGAATTGTAGATATTTTGTAGTTATATTGTAGATAAAATGTAGATGAATGTATCTTTTTATGCAGTTTACTAATGTAAAATAATTTATTATTTGTGCAGAATGGATATTTCTTTGCCCCACATAATGTGGATTATGGGGTGCTTAGATTCCACACTTTGTGTCATCCAAGCATTCCTAGCCAGATAAAAGAGCTATTGTCTCCAACTGCGTTGAAGCTTTTCAAAAAGACATGTTTTGGATACTTACTGTCCCCCCCCCCCATATGCATGCAAAACCAAGCCATTCATCTTCTGATGAAGTATGAACTGACAATGTCCAATGCATCATATTTTTCAGTCCAGTTGAAGGGTGAAAAGTTGAATTTTTCATTGATAGAGTTTGTATTAATTACCGGTCTAAATTGTGTTACTCAGGTTACAGATTTTGGCTATACTTCCAGTTATGTTAGCAAGCTAATGAACAGCTATTTTCCTAACAAGTTAAAAGTAGAGAAGTCATATTTGAAAAATATAGTAACCAATATATCCTGGGTAAACGATGAGGATGCGGTGAAGTTGTGCATTCTTTATCTTTTAAAAATTTTCATTTGTCCTTATGACAAAGACCATGTGTCTTTGTAGATCGCTTTAGGTTCTATTTGGTAGAGTCTGGGCAGTATGAGTCATACCCATGGGGTATTAAATCTTTCACTCAAGTGATGGAATCTGTTAGGCACAAACTAAATCCCTACGTACATTCTTATCTCATACGGGGATGCTCACTAGCATTGCAAGTATAGCTTTATGAGTGTTGCTCGACCGTCAGCACTGAGCTTCCTACGAGGTGTTCTACGGAGAGCAATAATTTTCATAAGTTTCATTCCTGTGCCTTAAAGCTGCCAAAGCATGCGCACATGGAAGTTTCATTCCTGTGCCTTAAAGCTGCCAAAGCATGCGCACATGTCCATAACTACATTTCTTGCTTTCAAGACACACAATGTACCGTTTCACACCATCTAACACAGTATGTATATGATCTGTTGAAGCCCTTACCTACAATTACATAACAAACAAAAAGACTATTATTTCAATCATAAAAATAGATTATCTACAAATTATCTACAAATTATCTACAAATTATCGACAAAAATTCTACAAATTATCTACAATTTGTCTACAATTTATCTACAATCTGGAAAATACTGTATATTAAATTATTATTATTTTCTGCACCAAATAAACAGATCTTACCCTAAGCTTCTGAGATAATGTTCTGTTGTTCTCCAATTCTTTGTTGAATTTGGACCCAAGGAATGTGAAAGTACCTTTTGCCTTCAATAACTTCTCGTTGGTCCAACGTTCTAGAAGTGTCCTCATATACTCTAATAGGTCAAATATTGGCATCTCTCTTGCAGCTTTTGTTACAGCATTCAATGACTATGCAATGTTTGATGTCATTGTCCAAGTTCTATCCACCGTTGCATGTACTCTTGACCATCTATGATAGCCAATATCATATAGGTATGATTTAATACGCGGGTCTATCTCTTCAATCTTTGACATCCTTTCATTAAATTCATCCACAGTGTATGACCGTGTTGTAGCAAAGTACAATTCATTTAATTGTAGATGACCCTTCTTGAACTTTACCCTTATATTTGTCCAAATATGCCACATGCAAGAGTAGTGTGGCACACCCGGATAGACAATTGATGTTGCCTTCAGGATACTCTCATTCCTATCTGAAATAACACACATTGAAGTTCTTTCACCATATGCTTGCTTGAATTTCTCAAAGAACCACTTCCACGATACGTCATTTTCTGAATCAACCACAGCATATGCCAAAGGCAATATTGTACCTACATTTTTAATCCAAAAAAAATTAACTGGCAGTTTTGAAAATGCATATAAAAATATAAATACATATACACTACAATATATCTACAAAATATCGACAATGTATCTACTTTTTATAAATTGCCTACAAAATAACTACAATGTATCTACATTTTATTAACTGCCTATAAAATACCTACAAAATATCTACGTTTTTACCTGCCGCATCCATTGTGCTTGCTGTCAGCATAATCCCCTTGTAGGTTGACTTTAAGAATGTCCCATCAACCACTAATACTGGCCTACAATGTTGCCAACCACTTATTGATGTACAAAGAGCAACAAATGCATATAAGAAGCATTCATCTGCTGTCATCTTCAATTTAACAACTCAACCAGGATACGTCTTCTCAAGAATATAAAAATATTTTGGTAATTTATTGTAGGAGTCAGCAGGATGCCCTCTCAAAAACTATAAAGCCTTTTCATGTGCTCTCCATGATTGCATGTGGCTTAGGTTCACTCCGTGTTCAGAAAACATGTCAGTTTGTATGTTCTTTGGTGTGTAAACAGTCTTAGGATCACAATACTTTGGAATGACCATGCTACCAACTATAGCTGCCGTACATTTGCGCTGTATGAATGTATCGTCCATTAAGGAGCACGTGTGTTGTCGGTTGAAACTCCTTATCTTGAACATTATAGAATCATTAAATGACGTTGCCTTGAAGTGCCAATTACAGTTTTCACCAATGCATACAAGCCAGTAGCTACAAAAAAAATACAATTTTTAATATAGGTTATAAATGTAGATGTAACAAAAGAACTGTTTTTCTGATGACCCAAAAGGTCATTCTAAGTAATTCTAGCTATATCTGTGTTCTGAGGCCCCGAAAGCCTCTGTTAATCTCACCTCGATATGCGTGCACAGCCCGGGCATGTAGCTGGGAAGTCTGTATGTTGAAATTTGATGAAAATGGAATTTTATGATAATTAAATGAATAAAGTTGACTTTGGTCAATATTTTTGGTAAACGGACCCGTGATTTGATAGTCCCGAAGGGTCCGTAGGAAAATAAGGGACTTGGGCGTATGCCCGGAATCGAATTCAGAGGTCCCAAGCCCGAGAAATGAATTTTTAAAGAAACTTGTTTTCTGAAAATAATAAAGGATTTTGAAAATGAATAATTATGTGAAAACCGTGTTACCGGGCCCGTATTATGGTTCCGGAGCCCGGAATATGTTTATTATATGTTATGTGACTTATCTGTGAAGTTTGGTGTAAAACGAACTTGAAATGACGTGTTTCGGATCAAAATTGGAAAAGTTAAGCTTTATGAAGCTTTAAGAAAATTCTATGAGTTTTAAGGTTTAATTCCTTGTTTTTGATGATATTTTGGTGATTTAAAAGCTTGAATAAGTCCGTAGAATATTTTGGGAGTTGTGTGTGTTTATGGTTTTGAGACCCGAGGGCTCGGGTGAGTTTCGGGTAGCTAGCAGGGTGTGAAAAGTGCTAAAAATATGGTGTTGTTGCATTTTTCTGGTGTCTGGTGTTTAACCCTATGTGATCGCATAGGTATAGTTGCGATCGCATAGCTTTGTGTTGGAGGGGAAATAAATACACTATGTGATCGCATAGAAGGCACCGCGACCGCACAGTGTTGTAGGAAAGATGGGGGGCTGGGTAGTACCCTGTGCGATCGCACGTGATGATCCGCGATCGCAGGGGTGTAGGTTAGGGAATCTTTGAAACCGCCTCATGAAGTCCATGATCGCGGAGCCTAATAAAATAAACCTTGTGCGATCGCATGCCTTTCTCCGCGATCCAATAGGCCAAATTTCACCCAGCTATTTTAAAACCCAAAAACAGAATTCAATACGGGAATATCACATTTTTCAGCCTTCTTCTTCTCCTCCCACCCCCATTGACGATCCTCAAGCTAATTTCCCTCCATAAACACTTGGGTAAGTGATTCTAACACTAATTTCTTCCACTTTTCTTCCATAATCACTAGAATCTAGGCCTAAAATCCTAAAATCAAAGTAGAAAGTAGAGGGTTTGGGTAGAGTTAGCTTTTTTAGAATTTTGGGTAATTCAACCCCAATTTAGGGTCGTATTTTAAAACAAATTATATATTCTAACTCGTGGGGTTATGGGTGATCGGGTTTTGGACCGAGATTCGTGTTTGGANGACCGAGGTAAGTGTATTGCCTAACTTTGGTGAGGGATTAGGTATTGTATGTTATGTGTTATGTGTTTACTCATGTTCAATGTATAGGTGAGGTGACGAGTACCTATACATTGTGCGTCAAGCATGCCCGTGAGTCTATTTTTGATAAAAATTCAGTTATTTCTTCAATGTTCATCATACTATGTAATTACCTCTACTTAAGAAGTTGATTGTGGTTGATGTACGGGTTGTAGAGATTATGAAATGTTATTGAGGATCCAAGTATACAATATATATATATATATATATATATATATATATATATATATATA
>ML263885.1:0-18887 GCA_005239495.1 Nicotiana undulata | reverse complement strand
TTAGGTCTTCATTTGGTTGTAGTGTAGGCTAAGGGACGGGTAGGATATATTTAGATATAGTGAATAACCTCCCTAAGCACTTTTAATACTACTATTGTAGCTTTCAACCCATTCTTATGTTTGGCCAGGATTTCCACCACTCTCTTTAATTTACCCCCAACATTTCATTAGGTGCATTTTTTTTTCTTCAACTCACCACCCATCAAGGACTGTATTTATTCATTGTCCTTCTTTCTTCCTATATTTTTTTCCAGTGGTGTTCACTCTTTTATGCTTCGCACCATCTTCCTATTTCGCTGATTCCACTCAAAAACCAGACCACCACTNCTAGCCGTGTAACATCTATGCCTCAAGAGACGATTCTCACATGCCATGTCATACTCTTACTTCCTCAAAGTACTCTATACAGAGGTCAAGACTTACCTTTCCGTCATGAATCACATGCCCTCACATCACACAAACGAGAGTAGTTCCACAAGAGTAATATTAAGAACAAGTAGGAACTTAAAGTAGAAAGAATTCACTCACTCTTGGAAAGAACATTCATATGCCACAAAGATACACCATATGCTTGCCCGTAGTGTAATACTCTACTAATCGAGTCCATTCAGTCTAAGATCAATTAGGTCTTCATTTGGTTGTAGTGTAGGCTAAGGGACGGGTAGGATATATTTAGATATAGTGAATAACCTCCCTAAGCACTTTTAATACTACTATTGTAGCTTTCAACCCATTCTTATGTTTGGCCAGGATTTCCACCACTCTCTTTAATTTACCCCCAACATTTCATTAGGTGCATTTTTTTTTCTTCAACTCACCACCCATCAAGGACTGTATTTATTCATTGTCCTTCTTTCTTCCTATATTTTTTTCCAGTGGTGTTCACTCTTTTATGCTTCGCACCATCTTCCTATTTCGCTGATTCCACTCAAAAACCAGACCACCACTCCACACTTAGACTTTTACATGTTCTCAACAAATCAAGTGCTTATAGGAGGTATAAGGTTCAAACAGTCAGGCTATTCAAACAATTGGGTATGGTTTGTAATGTGGTTGTCAACAAAACATGCTTATAAGCTCAAAGGGGTTAACTATGGTGAATTGCAATCAGGTGGATACATATTTATGTCTGGCTTAACAAAGAAATGCCTATATCACTTCTAAGACTGAACAAAGTACTATTTCGCTTAGCACACACACGGGGCAAGTTCTAGGTATCAAATGTGGACATAGAGTACAATGTAAAATACCTTACACACACATGTCACATAATTCACCCCAAATTGGTTCCTCAAGACACTCCATTGAGCATTCAAGTCTGTTACAATATGCAAAATTAAGGCATTCAACAAGAGTCAACCAATGAGCCTAAGCGTCACACTCTAGGTTCTTTGGTGTTCGGGTGTAACACACAAAGGTATGTATTTTATCATTCATCTCCTTGCCCAAAAGAGTCCTAACAACTAGAAAAAAAGTAAAAGAAAACTAACTATACCCGGTTCAAGCTAAACCCTTAGAAAAGAACTGTGGTCAAAAGAAAAATCAAGGGGGAGTTACTACACTACCTAACAAAAGATTTTTTTTTCTTTAGACTTAAATCTCTCAAGAAAATTGTCTAATCGATCCATCGTCGGGAAAAGTCCAATATTTTCTATTTTTAAAAAAATTATTCATTATTCATTATTCAATTAAATTAACATAACTTAAATAACATAGAAAGTCACCCAGACAATCTCTTCACCCCACACTTAAAATTGTGCATTGTCCCCAATGCACACCCGTACATACAAGAGGACAAAAGAAACTCCTTGGTAGGCCAAAGGCCGAAGCACTAGCATATCATGGGGTACTCAGACTTCTCCCGGACCTGGTCCTTCGTGCGGGTAATCACACTTAGTTCCAACCATCTAGTATGTTGTTGCATCCTTCCAATGGCTTTGCGCTCCATGCTCCTAAAAACAAAAAATTGACACAAAAAAATAATACAATAATAATAAAAGAAACTAAATTAAACATAAGAAAATAAAGATGGGTTGCCTCCCAACAAGCGCTTGATTTAACGTCGCGGTACGACGTGAATCACTTTTTGCCTCCACCTTGAACTTATGAATTGGACCCCCAATTTGGCTTCAAGTTTTCGGTTATGCTCCAGGGGTGGTGGAACAAATCTAATTGGCCCGAGCAACCATTGTACTATTTTACACTCCGTGGCCTTTATATGAGGTGTGTAGTCCTGTCTTTCTGGCAAGAAAAATTCTAGAATGTAGGCATCTTGTTCCTCATTCCTTGACTCCTCAATCGGCTCGGATGACTCTATTTCCATATCATCATCCAAGCACAATGTGGAAAAATGTTTGGAGTGAGGACCAATGCGCTTAAACACATGAACTTCAGGACTTTCAGCATCCTCAACACCAATCACACTAGATTCGACTAAATTTGTATCCTCAATGTCCCTGGTTGACTCTGGTATTACTTCTTAAACATCGGCATCCTCAAATTCTAGCTGGTTAGAGTGTTGGGGTTCTACTTTGGACCCCTCCATTGGCACCTCAATTTACATCTCTAATGCACACTGCTCCTGGATACTATCCATAATATTGGCATATTGAGCATTAAAAACTTCAACTAGTTGACTCACTTGAGCCTCCAAGTTGCGAATAGTTGCATCTCATCATTTTGTTCCACAAGGCACTTCATCATATCCTCGATCTTTTTCAGGTCATCATCCCTGGGTTCTTTGTTCCTATTAACTTCACAAGAAAAAGAAGAACCATCAAAGTAAGGGGTTGGGGGAAGATAAGAAATATAAGCACAACCATGAAAGTGACCATCTTGATCACCATACATATCACACACATTCCACACATAAGATTGAGTTGGTGCAGATAACTCGCTCTCGGGAATATTTTGATAATTTTGCCCTGGGTGGTTTCCTCCACAATATGCATAACGAGGATCAAAAGTAGAATTTCCAACATCAAAACTCTCATAATTCCATGATGCCATGTTTTTCAAATTAACAAATAAAACTAAAATAAAGAAAATAAAAATCAAATACTGGAAAAAAATATTCAAACTTGAAACCTAACAATATGTACACCTACAACTACACTGTTAGTTCCCCAGCAATGGCGCCAAAATTTAATCACGCTCAACTATGTCTAATAAAAGACTAAGCGAGCGTTGCAAATATAATCCGGGTATTTTTCACAGAGTCGAATCCCACAGGGAACTAACGTATCAAATGTTATTGTTAGATTACTAGATTCTCAATAATCAACTTTCTCAAAAGTTATGAGTATCACTTGGTGGTATTTTTCCTACTACAGCTGAACGAAATTAATAAACTAAAGATTAATTAACAATGAGGTGTAAATAATTGTAATAAAGGTCTAAGGTTATGGTTTCCCCCGTTGATGAAATCCCTTCTTGTATATTTCCTATAGTTTTGACTTAGTTGTCTCTATCAATCATGAACACTCCAGCTATCATAAATCTCTGTCAAGTAATTATGATAATCTACTAGACGCACTCTCTCAAGTTACGCTAGCTAAATTGCATTACAGTTCACTTTAGATTGCACCCGAGGTATCGTTATCTCTAATCCAATCTCTAAACCCTCGGTTATGGATCTCGCCTATACTCCGGGAGTGATGTTGTTCAATCAACTACCTAAATATGCACTCTCTCTAAAGTAGATACATAATAAATAGGAACAGCTAATTGAGGGCCCTTCAATCAACTACAACAAGAACGTAGTTGAAACAAATAGAGATTAACAACCAAGCAAAACTATATTAATATCACAATAAGTTCATCCTCAACGACTTTCACCAAAACCTTATATTAGAAAAGTTATCTACTCATAACAATAATGAAAATTACAAAAGAATTCATGAACAATGGTAAAAATCACAAGGGAAGGAGATATGGATTGATGCCCCATTGCCCTCCTTGCCACTTGCCTTTTTCTATTCTTGTACTAGACTCTAAACCTTGATTCTTTCCTCCTTTGGGAGAGTTGAACCTTATATAGGTTAAGTGGATTGGTCCCAAACTTCCAAAAGTGCCCTTCCGAAATAACTCTCTCGCCTGGACTAGCGCGGGCGCGCTATACTAGCGCTAATGCCCGCGCTAATGGGGTTTCAGTCTTCCTGGGTTCACTGGACTAGCGTGGGCGCGCTACACTCGCGCTAATGCCCGCGCTAATGGACTTTCATTCTGTCCCAAGCGCCTTTTATCCTCCAATTTACCCATCAAATATCCCATGGGGCTTTACTTCTTCAATTTTGCGCAAATCACCATCCTAAGTCCTCAATAGTGCATTCTACTCCTGTGAAACACAAAAATCCCAGTTAGAGCCAATTTATCATCATTTAACATCCTTAAGATAGTGAAGCATCATTAAGTTAGAGTATAAATATACGCTAAACTACGTGAATTTAGCCTATTATCAAATGTTTAGTTACCTCGTCCTTTATGAAGGCATGCTTTACCTCGGACTGGGGCCTTCTCTTTTGCTTCACCGGTCTAAACTTGGGATCCAGGCTTAGTTGATGTGTTTTTATCTCCGGTAGGATTCCTTTCATGTCTAAATGGGACCATGCAAAATTGTCAATGTTATCAATGAGAAATTGAATAATGTTTTTCCCGATTTGTGGAGTTAATCCCGTTCCCAGGTATACCTTTCGCTCAGGAAGGTACTCGATCAGTATAACCTGTTTCAGCTCTTCGGCTGTTGATTTGGTGGAATCCAATTCTTCGGGAACAACAAAGGTCCGAGGGGTTAGAAAATCCTCCTCCTCTTCTTCATCTATCACTTGTTTCTCCGATTCGGTCGAGGTTGGGGGCGGTGATTGCTATTTGGCCGCCTGCTTATCTTTGGTGCTCGATTTTTTTGAGGTCGAGATTGGTGTTACTCTATCGACCGCAAACATATCCTTTGCAGCATGTTGTTCTCTGTATACCATTTTTACACTATCCGTCGTCGGGAACTTCTTCATTTGGTGGAGGTTTGACGGTACTGCCCTCATGTTGTGGATCCATGGCCTTCCGAGCAGTGCATTATATCTCATTTCGCCTTCGATGACATGGAATTTAGTATCTTGGATGGTTCCGGCCACGTTCACCGGTAGGATAATCTCCCTGTTAGTCATTTCACTGGCCATATTGAAGTCTTTTAGGACTCGAGATGCAGGTACAATTTGGTAATGCAGGCCAAGCTGCTCCATGACCTTCGATATGATGATGTTTGCTGAGCTACTTGGATCCACTAGAACACGCTTAACTTGATATTTAATTTAACAAGATAGAAATTACCAGAGCGTCATTGTGTGGCTGATAAATGCTTTATGCCTCTTCGTCATTGAATGATAAAGTGCCTTCGGGCGCATAGTCTCGAATCCATTTTTCTCTGGTGATAGACAACTTACTGTGTTTGAATATAGGTCCTTGTGGAACGTCGACCCCGCCGACGATCATATGAATGACGTGTTGAGGTTCTTCTTGTTCATTCTTTCTGTTGGTGTCTCTTTCCCTGAAGTGATTCTTAGCTCAATCGTTGAGGAACTCTCGAAGATGGCCTTTGTTGAATAGTTGAGCTACCTCCTCCCTCAGCCGCCTGCAATCTTCGGTCCTATGATCGTGTGTGACATGATACTTACACATTAAATTTGGATTCCTTTGAGAAGAATTGGTCTGTAGAGGTTTGGGCCACCTAGTCTTTGATCCTTCCGATAGCCGATACAATGCCCGATGCATTGACGCTGAAATTGTACTCCGATAGTCGTGGTGCTTCTGTGGGATATGCATACTTGTTGAAGCCAGTTTTACTCATAATTCCCAGAGAATTTTATCCTCGATCGCTTCTTCGATCATTCCGGGTGGAGTTGCTTCCCGGGCCGTTATTCCTTCGATCTGCAATATATGGTTGGTACCGATCTTTATTTGGCCTTGGCTCTCTATCGACGTCCCTTTGGGTTTTACCTAACGACCGATTTGGATGTACTGAACCGGAAGGGGCTCCCAATTGGTCGTCTTCGACCCTGATCTTCGATTGATATCGGTTGTGAACATTTGCCCAAGTTACATCTGGGTATTCGATCAAATTTTGTTTTAACTGTCGTGATGCTATCGAACTATGTTCGTTCAATCCTTGGGTGAAAGCTTGAACGGCCCATTCATCCGTGACCGGTGTAAATTCCATGCGTTCTATTTGTAACCGAGACACGAACTCTCTTAGCATCTCATTATCTCTCCGTCTCACCTTGAAGAGATCTGATTTCCTTATTGCGACCTTTATGGCACCGGCGTGTGCTTTTATGAAAGAATCAGCCAAGATGGCGAATGAATCGATGGAATTTGGAGGCAGGTTGTGATACAAAATCATTGCTCCCTTTGACAGGGTCTCTCCGAACCTTTTTAGCAATACAGACTCGATTTCGTCATCTTCCAAATCATTACCCTTAATGGCGCATGTGTAAGAGGTAACGTGCTCATTGGGGTTAGTGTTCCCGTTATATTTGGGTATGTCAGGCATACAGAACTTCTTTGGAATGGTCTTCGGAGCCGCACTCGGAGGGAACGGTTTTTGCACAAACTTCTTGGAATTCATTCCTTTCAAGAAAGGTGGTTCCCCCGATATCTGGTCAACTCGGGAGTTGTAAGTTTCTACCTTTTTATCATTGGCTTCGATTTTTTTCTCTTCTGATTCAATTCTCTTAGTGAGATCCTCGAGCATCTTCATTACAGCAGGATCGATTGTCGATGTGTTATCACCCGATCTTTCCGGTACTGGCTCAGTACGGCGAGTAGTCTCCTGCTCGACCCTATTTGGAGCTCTGTGCTGATTTTGTAACTGAGCAATGGATATTTATTGAGCTTGAAGCATTTCGAATATCACTTGGAGACTAACTCCTTCGTCTCCCCTACCCTATGTACCTCGACCATCAGTTCGACCTTCTCTGCGTACACTCCCCTCGAGATCTCCGCCTAAGTCTGCATTTAGAGCAACGTGCGAACTAACGTCGAACGGGTTGACGGGCGGTGCTCCTCTAAGATCAGCATGTGGCACCTCTGTTGACCCAAGTCACTGCATGGTTTTGAAGATTGACAAATGTCTACCCAGTTGAACCAGGTCCATCAGGACAACCATACTTGAACAATCCCATTGGCACAAGAACCGTCTATGTACAAGAGATAAATGTGATTGTGAATTATCAATGAACCAAGAGGTTGTCTCCTAATGCGAAAAGGTTGCAAATTGATAAGAGGTTAGAGTTCGAGTTCAACAAGGACAGGAATAAAGGGAATAAGTTGAGATAAACACAAACTCTTCTACCAAGGAAGAGTTGCATTAGAATTGAACAATATATCTCAACGACTGACTCTATAAAGAGTTGAAGCATTCCTGCTGAATTTGGATCGCACAAAGGCAGAAGTGAAACAAGAATTGAAAGAAAAATTCCCAGAGCTATTTTGCAAGCATAATCCTTGTGCGACACAAAGGCTACTGACCATCTAGAAGAACCAGTTCCATCTATTTATCATTCGAGTCTAGTTGGTTGTAGTAGGTGATTTAATATTGTATCTTTCAGCTTTATTAGAAGCAATTGTAATAGGTACACACTGTTCAAGTTAGAGTTAATAATAGTTTATAAGTCCACCAAAGAGCAGAGTTACCAGGTCCTTTATGAGTTCCCGCAGAGATATACTTTAAGAATACGAGTAAAGTGACACAGGATTTTTACGTGGAAAAATCCCTCTTAAGGGGATAAAAACCATGACCTACACTTGTAGGATTTCAACTTCACTAACTTGTAATCTAAACTATTACAAGCCACTTTGTAAAGCACTCTTACAAAGACTTCCACACACTAACTTGTAAACACTATTACAAGCCACTTTGTCACTACCTAGTTACAAAGACTTTGACTTATGACTAACCTTAGTCACACACAAAACACAGATGGTTTGAGGTTAAGATATTCCTAACAAGATGCTTCTACAAAAGCGAATAGGATATAATGAAAACAAACCACAAGATTACAACTCAACTAAGGACACTAAACACATGGTGAAACTGGTCCGTCTTAGTGGAGTTGTCTTCTTGCTCTTGAAACACTTGAGTCTTCAATGCTAGAGGCCACTTCAATGCTTGAGAAGATGTTCTTAGTAAGTGCTCAAGTGAATTTTTGTTCTTCTTCAACACAAGATATTAAAGGCCTTGGCACATTCCAAGAAGGATATCTCATTTATTGAAAGTACCCTTCACAACCAATGAGAAGTAACTGCTGAATTGTTACTGCACTGTAGCGTGTACAGTTGGAGGCAGTCACTTTTCTGTCACAGCTTTTTACAGCTGTAGAGTTGACCCTGTATTTTCGTCTGTGAGTCTGTCAAGGGATCAGGTCCTCAAACTGGTCCCTTGTATGTTTATCAGTACATTGTTTGGAATTCCTTGAGTTGAAGCTGACTGGTTGTGCTGTTTACATTTCAGGTCCTTTCTCTGGTTCTTCATATAAAAGTTTGTTAGATCATCAAACCCGAGTATAACCCATCAATTTCCCCCTTTTTGATGATGACAAACTTTTATAATTGGGAACCAATTATATGAGCAATTATATATACTGACAGCAGTAGATACATAACAAATGATCAACCAGGTCCCTCACAAGTTCCCCTTGTCGATGTGCTTCCCCTTTAATCCCTGCCCATTGTTTCTAAAAGTTCAAAAATGTCCCAATTTTCAAAAATGTCTCAATTATCCCAAACTTCCCCCTTTTGGAATCATAAAAAGGCATAACCAGGCAGAAAGCATAAGGAAGTCCATTAAAGCTAACTCATGCCCCTTATGTGCACACAACATGATAGAAAACTGAATAATGAAGCAGAACAGCATTAATGAGAACAGAAAAGACTGATTGCATTAATAAGAACTTAAAAACATAAGGAAGTCTTTTCTTGAAGAGCAAACGAATTCATTTGGATTTTGCAAAGTAGGAGCAGCTAGGTGGTATCCAATCCCAATCAAACAAAAAGAAAAATCACAAAAACTGATAGCCACAACACACCATAAGAGAACTAGGGAAGACAAAGCCTAAGGGGCACTAGAGGAAGAAGGCTTGGAGGAGGAGACAGAGAGGGTACAAAGGACCAGGTCCATGCGGGCACTTGCAGAGGACTATTCCTCGTGCAACTTTTCTTTCAGGTTCTCCACCTATTTCTTCAGCTCAACATTCTCCTTAGTCAAGCGGACCACTTCTTCGTTTAAGGAGCTACTAGAACCGGGTCTCTCTGCAGCTTGACTGGACACCTCCAGAATGGCAATTTGGTCCTTCAACCTCTTGATTGTATCATGTGCAGCATTCAAGGCGTTTATCAACTGAGAGATGGTTTGAAGTACTTCCCCCAGCTTTCTCAAGACACTCACATTCTTCAAGAGTTGTCTTTGAGAAGCTTTGCTTGCGAGTCCTAACCCGAGGCTTGCTAAGTATAATTTTGTAGTGCTCAAAGACTCGAGTGAGCAGAAATCCATAAGGGAGACCATGATTCTCATCCTTGACAGATACAACCTTATACATGTGATTTATCATAAGAGTAGGCAGGTTGACAAGCTAGAAATCGTCAATGGCTTCCATCAAAATCAAATCAGCCCTGGAAGCAACAAAGCACCGCTCAGCTCGGGGAAGAATAACTTTGTTTACCAGCTCAAAGAGGAGTTGGTAAACAGGCAGCATAGCCTTCTTGTGCACCCGGTCCCCCTGCTGGACTATCCCGGGTTAACTATAGCTCTCCGAAAGTCACCTCTACATGCATACTTATTAGGGTCCACTGAAGACAGCCCTGCCGATGGAACATTTAGAATTGTCCCCAGGGCAGCATTATCAAGGATGATATCCACACCTCCTACCAGCACACAAACGTGACCGTCTTCAGGAGTGAAGAGGGTAGCATAGAACTCTTTCACAGCGTCTTCATATACTTTTGGTCCACTCACGTTAAACAAATGTTCCCATTTTTGGAACTCAACCATGGACATGAGTTGACTCATGCCAGGCATCTCAAGAATCTCAGGATCAAAAGTACGACCCCAAAACACACTTTGTTTTTGAACGTTTTCCTTCCACTTCCCACTACTGCTTGGTACAGTCTTCACAGAACCAGGTTCTCCCAAGATTTCTTCATCCTTTTTTCGTTTCCCTGACACCTTCATAGATTTCCCCTTGGAACTAGCAGACACGGATTTCCTCTCGCTTACTTCCCTAACCTCCTTTTGTTTGGCCTTCTCACCGCTTTTCAAAATCTTGTTCTTATCACTTTTGCCAGACCCAGACTTACACTACTAAAGAACTAGGTTCCTCAGCAGTTTCTTCCTCTACGTCAACCACAAGAATATCTTTATCAACCACTACCTGACCATCCTTTACCAACCTCTTCTTCTTCTATTTGTTACTTTTCTTACTCTTCTCAAGAGCCAAATCAACAGCATCCTTTTGTTGTAGCCTGGTGGATGGACGCTTCACAGATGGTTATGAAGTGCTAACACTATGATGAATTTTGAAACGAGCACTCAGAACCATGTCGTCTTCATCGTCCTCATTCATGAGCTCACCAAGTGGAGGAATGGACTCAAGATGAGGGGTATAGAAGATTTGTTCTTGGGGGGACTAAGAAGGTAGAGTGTCAGGTCCCTCACTTGGTTTGGTAGATATAGACTCATGGCGAGGAGACTCAAAGAGGGCCATTGTTCCTTCATCCTCTAGGATGGACGACACTGCTCCCTAGGTTTCAGGAAGGGAGGAAGCGCTTTCAGAAGGGGGGTTTTTAGAAGCAATGGCCATTATATTTTCAGCCGCCTCTTTTTCAGGAGACTCCATGGGAGTCGAGGAATTGAGGAATGAGGAGTTGAGGTACTGGTCGGGGTCATCCTCTGAAGCTTCATAGACTTGAGAAGCTTCAGTGGTGGAGGGCTCAGATAGTGATACAGAGGAAGCAGGAGGTACGATGGTGGTTTCATCAGTTAGGGGTTTCTGTGGGGAATCAGCTGGAGGAGAAGAAGAAGGAGAGGCTTCTGGGACTGAAGATCCCTTGGTAGTTTCTGGTACAGGTGGAGGTGACGATGGAGTAGGAGCATAAATGGCCCGATGCTCCACTGGAACAATGTTGAGGTCAGTGGTGGTGGAAAGGGATAGTGCATTTGAGGAAGCCATTGTTGACAGCTAGTACAGTGATAGAAAGAGAGATAGAGAGAGATAGAGAGAGAGAGAGAGGGTGTTGTTCTTGAGTACAGGAGAGAATGTGTGTGTATGGATAGGCTAGAGACGAGGGGCTTTATAGGAGAGTGTAGTAATGAGGGGGAGGAGAAACGGGTTCAACTGGCGGTAGGCAGTTTTGGGAAGGGGAAACATGCAGAGGGAGTTGAAAGGGTAGAGTGATAGACGTGATGGATGTGTTTTCTGAAAAGGCGGAAGGTGTGGCAGCAGTAATTAATGCAGTTGCTTTTTGAAAAAAAGGGGGGAGTACACATAGCTACTAACCTGGGGTATAGGGACCAGGTACCGTACTTGTTTTTTTTTTGAAAAAGAAATTGCTCAGTCTTCTTATGTTCTACAATGCCACTCCTTTAAATTTTGTAATCATCATGCGTGTCTACCTGCAACGGTATTGATGTGAGTTATACTTTATCAGAAAACACCTTAGCCATCTTTACCTGAGTAAGACATTCATAGCCAAAGAGGAGAACCGGGTCCCTAATTTGGTCTCGGCATGCCCAGTGCCATTCTATTCATATCAAAATGTTCCCTGCTCAGTGCCTTGGTGAAGATATCTGCAATCTGATCTTCAGTGCAACAGAACGTCATACTGATGTGTCCCTTTTCAACATTGTGTCTGAGAAAGTGATGTCTCACGTCAATGTGCTTAGTCCTCTTGTGTTGAACCAGGTACTTTGCCATGTTGAGCGCACTGGTATTATCACATAGAAGTGGAATGATGTCAATAAACACTCCAAAGTCCTCCAGTTGTTGTTTGATCCATAGCAGCTGATCACAACAGGATGCAACTGCAACATATTATGCTTCTGTTGTGGACAATGCCACTGAGTTCTACTTCCTTGTGCCCCAAGAGATTAGGCACGATCCAAGAAAGTTATCCATCCCTGAAGTACTCTTCCTGTCCACCAGATAACCTGCATAATCAGCGTCAGCATAACCAACAAGATTGAAATTGTCACCTGAGGGATAGTATAGGACCAGGTCTTGTGTTCCCTTGAGATAGCGTAGGATCCTCTTAGCAGCTTTCCGATGCGATTCCTTAGGATTGGATTGAAACCTTGCACACAATCCCACACAGAATACAATGCCTGGCCTGCTTGCTGTGAGGTAGAGAAGAGAGCCAATGATCCCTCTGTACATGGTTTGATTTACAGGAGAGCCAAAATCATCCATGTCAAGTTTGGTAGCCACTGCAATGGGTGTATCAATCACCTTGGAGTCTTCCATGTCAAACCTCTTGAGAAATTCCTTGATATATTTCTGTTGACTAAAGAATGTACCCTTGATGGATTGTTTTACTTGAAGACCCAGGAAGAAGTTTAGTTCCCCCATCATGCTCATCTCAAACTCACTTCCCATGAGCATTGCGAATTCCTCACACAGTGAATCTGCTGTAGCCCCAAAAATAATGTCATCAACATACACCTGGACTATAAGAAGGTTCCTTCCTCGTTTCTTTATAAATAAGGTGTTGTCGATCTTGCCTCGTGTGAATCCATTGTCTAGTAGAAATTTAGACAGCCTTTCATACCAAGCTCTAGGAGCTTGCTTCAAGCCATACAGAGCTTTGTCCATCTTGAAAACATGCTCTGGGTGAACATGACTTTCAAACCCACGGGGTTGCTTGACATACACTTCTTCCTTGAGATATCCATTCAAGAATGCACTTTTCACATCCATTTGAAATAATGTGAATTCCATATGGGATGCAAAAACAATGAGAATTCTAATGTCTTCCATACGAGCAACAGGAGCAAAAGTTTCATCATAATCAATCCCTTCCTCTTGATTGTATCCTTGAACCACAAGCCTAGCTTTATTTCTGGTAGTTTTCCCATTCTCATCCAGTTTGTTCCTGAACACCCACCTAGTTCCTATGATGGTTATGTCTGATGGTCGAGGTACCAAATGCCACACTTTGTTTCTTTCAAACTGATGAAGCTCCTCCTGCATAGCAATGATCCAACCTGCATCCTTCAGGGCTTCCTTAATATTTTTGGGTTCCATTTGGGATAAAAAGGCTGAGAAGGCTAGAGAATTTCTGGTTTTGGATCTGGTTTGAACTCCGGAATCAAGAGGAGTGATTATGTTATCGAGAGGATGGGAGTTCTTATGTTTCCAGTTTGGGATTTGAAATTGATTTGAGGAGGAACTTGGCAAATTGAAGGGGTTTCCCTGAGTCTCTTGTTCTGCTACCTGAGGAGTACCTTCCACAGCATCTCCAACTCTTTCTTCAGCTTTTGTGGGAGAGATTGGGGTACCAGGTTCCTCCTGTGTTCCCGAGGAAGAAGTTACGTTGCCTTCAAGCATCTCCTTAGCTTGACTCATCATGTCTGCCTTGCCATTTGATACATCAGAGATCTCTCCAGGAACCAGGAGTGGTTCCTTGTCTTGATCATCACTATTGTTGTCTCTGTTTGAGGAGGGAGTTTCATTGAAGAGCACATGAATACTCTCTTCTACACATTGGGTTCTTTTGCTATACACTTTGTATGCTTTGCTGTGAGAAGAATATCCCAAAAAGATTCCTTCATCACTCTTGGCATCGAACTTTCCTAACTGATACTTCCCATTGTTCAGAACATAGCATTTGCAACCAAAGGCTCTGAGATGAGTTATTTTAGGCTTTCTTCCATTGAGAAATTCATACGGAGTCTTGATCAGGAAGGACCTTATCATGCACCTGTTCACCAAGTAGCAGGCTGTATTGATTGCTTCTGCCCATAAATTTTTAGCAATTCCACTGTCTATGAGCATTGTTCGAGCCATATCTTCCAGGGTTCTGTTCTTCCTTTTCACTACTCCATTTCGCTAAGGAATTCTTGGAGCTGAGAAGTTGTGTGTAATTCCATTATCAATGCAAAACTCACCAAACTTTGCATTATCAAATTCAGTTCCATGGTCGGATATGATGCAAGCTACCTTTAAGTCCATCTTCACTTGGATTTTCTTGACAAAGGCCACAAATACTTCAAACGTCTCATCTTTGGTTCTAAGAAATAATGTCCAAGTGAATCTTGAGTAATCATCCACAATCACAAAGATGTACTTCTTTCCACCTCTGCTTGGAATTCTCATAGGTCCACACAAATCTATGTGAAGAAGTTCGAGAGGTCTGGATGTGCTAACATCTTTCTTGGGCTTAAAGAATGATTTCACATGTTTTACCTTGGCGCACGCATCACATACTCTGTGCTCCTTGAACTTGGAGTTGGGCAGACCACGAACCAGGTCCTTCTTTATCAGTTTGTTCAGGAGAGAAAAGCTGGCATGACCCAACCAGCTATGCCAAAGCTCTACATCATCATTAAATGCCTTCAAGCAATTCACTTCACCAGCTTCCAATGATTCGAAATCAGCAACATAGATGTTCTTGTGTCTCTTGGCTATCAACACCAGTTCTCCAGTTACTAGGCCGGTAACTGTGCACACTTTGGACAAGAACTCCACTTTGTTCCTTTGTCACAAATTTGTGAGACACTCAATAAGCTATATTTCAATCCATCGACATAGTACACATTTTCGATTGAGTGCTCCAAAGACTTTCCAACTCTTCCAACACCAAGGATGTATTCTTTCTTTCCATTGCCAAAAGATATATCCCTTCCCTGCAGGGCTTTCAATGAGAGAAACACTACTAGAAAACGGCAGATTTCCGACGGCCAAAACGGTCGGAAATCCGTCGAAAATCACGTATTTTTGACTGTTTTCCGACCGAAATTGGTTGGTTAGAAAAAAGTTGGTTGGAAAACAATTTTCGACTGAATCAGTCGGTAATTTCTGACAGAGTCGGTTGGAAATTTGAAAAGGTCAAACAAATAAAATTAATAATTAAAAATTAAATTATATTTAGTTTTCGACGGATAACAATTTACAACGGTTAGAGATGTATATTTTCTACTGGCGTGAGGGTCATGTGATGTATGGTGACTTTGCTTCTAAATGGGATAAATGGAAAGTTCTTGGCTAGTTGGGTACGTAGTTGTTTGTGGCTAGGAAGGGAGCATGAAGTTCTCATATTAATCATAGGATGCATGGCGTATGCATTATTTTGTGTATAGTGGCGAGTGGCATAGGTGAGGTCACGGTTCAGTTTTGGAAGGAAGGTCAGAACTGGCAGTTTCAGATGATTAGGTAAAGATTCCACTATTGGGTGGCAAGATGAGAGTATACATTCATGAAGGACAATTTGCTTAAGACAATGTGTTTGAGTAAGGGTGCATCATTGGTGTAACGGCGCTCTCTTGCTAGATCGACTGCCGATATTCAAGCTTGTTGGTGGCACAGAAGAATTATAGGAGTATCCCCGTGGAATGATTGAGTATTAGAGACGTGTTATATGTTTGAGTGGTAGAATTGGGATCAGATATGGCAATTGGTGCGCCTCATGGATTTTGAGACGGGGAGTTTTCATGAACATTGTAGTTGTGAACTACGAGGATGCGAGCAAAGCTATTCAGGTGTTAGTATATGTCATGATTCAGTCGTTATGAACGTTCAGAGAGTTATCTACCTGTTGTGGGTGACCAGAGTTGACTTAGAGTTATTGGCAGGCCAGTATGGGTGTTGCAGGATTGAGACGTATTGGTTATGCTCTTTCTGGTTCAGGTGGCATGGCATCGTCCGATTTTCCCGTGGTTATGCCAATGCACTTTGAGTAATTGATGTCTAAATTCACATGGTTATTGATTTTGAGCAAGGTGGCTTGGAGTATGTCATGTGGTCCAAGGGTTGGATGGGATCACGTTTTGCAGCTCAGTTAGGTAGAGGTATGATCCTTGGTGTCGTATTTGTGCGATATGGTTTCACGATGTGTATCAGGCTTTTAGAATGATGTGGTAATGCCAAGAGAAATGGCAGGATAGTCATANAGCAAGGCATTGTTTGATAAGAGGTTATTTACCAGTGTTGGGTTGTTATGAGCAGCGATTGGGATTAGGAGTCATCGCTATGAGTGTTGAGTCATGCGATATATTATGTGACTTCATCTTGTGTTGCGGATATGGCCTGATACAGTGTGTTCATACTATTTCAACTAATAGTTGTGGGATTAGAACTTGTAAATCATTCCAGAGGTGGAAATTTAGTTCTAAGGTTTATGGGTCAGGACCGGACTTCGAAATTTCAACTATGTTACGCTATTAGACCTATATGGGGTAAGGTGACATGGAATCACCTCCGAATATGTGCATGGTAGGTTACACAGCAATTTTGGTGGTGTTTGGAACAGTTCTTGGCACGTTCGAGGACGAACGTCTATTTAAGTGGGGGAGAATGTAACGACCCGATCGGTCATTTTGAGCTCTAGCGCGTCGTTCAGCAGTTGAAAGTCATGAACAACTTCATTTCAGGTATTATGACTTGTGCATATGGTCGGAGTTGCGATTCAGGAAGTTCGGAGTCAAATTGGAAAGAAAATTCTCATTTCGGAAGCCTTAAGTTGAAGAAATTGACTAAGATTGGAATTTGGAGTAAACGACCTCGGAATTAGGATCGGAAGGTTCCAGCATGTTCGTATGATGATTTCGGACTTGGGCGTATGTCTGGATCGGGTTTTGGATAACCCGGGAGCATTCCGGTGTATATTGTGGAAGTCAGCATTGTTGAAGGAATTTCCTAAGTTTGGCTGGAAGGCATTTCAGTGTTATAGTGCTCGTTTGGGATTCCGAGTCTGNTCAGCATTTTTGAAGGAATTTCCTAAGTTTGGCTTGAAGGCACTTCAGTGTTATAGATGCTCGTTTGGGATTCCGAGTCTGGGAATAGCTCCGTATGGTGATTCTGGAGTTGGGAGCGCGATCGGAAGTGAATTCGGATGTCCGTAGGTTATTTTGAAGTCATTTGGCTAAAGATAGAAATTTGAAGGTGTTGAAGAATCCGACCGGAAGTGGAAATTTTGATATAGGGGTCAGAATGCGATTTCGGAAGTTGGAGCAGGTTTGGAATGTCGAATATGACTTGTGTGCAAAATTTGGGGTCAATCAGACATGATTTGATAGGTTTCGGCATCGAATGTAAAGGTTTAAAATTTCAAAGTTCATAAAGTTTGGATTGGAGTACGATTCATGGTTTCGGCGTTGTTTGATGTGATTTGAGACCTCAAGCAAGTCCGTGGGGTGTTATGGGACTAAGTCGTATGATTGGACGGGGTCCTGGGGGCCTCGGGTGTGTTTCGGATCATTTCGGGCTGTTTTGAGATGGCTATTGCTGGTGTCTGGTGTTGTTCTCCGTGTTCGCGGGAACCCCTTAGCGTTCGCGAAGAAGAATTTGGCATCACGGACTTTTCTCTTCGCGTTCGCGAACAGTGCCTCGCGTTCGCGAAGAAGGAAATTATCTGTTGCGCAGGTCTGACTTCGGAGGCTCATTTCTCACAATCTATAAGGAATTTTGAGATGATGTAAGAATGAAAGTTGTATCCCTTTGTATATAGTTTCTATTAATGTAAACCATTTATCATTTGGAGTTTTGTGGAAAAAGTTATGACTATTCTACTAGAGGCTGGTTGAGAAGAGTAAATAGGGAACCTGGAATTTTTTGTTCTATGCATTCGCGGTTGTATACCGCGTTTGCGAAGAGTAAATGGGGGAGCTGGAGTTTTTGTTCTATGCGTTCGCGGCGGGATACCGCGTTCGCGATGAAGGATTTACCTGGGCATATTTAAATAAACCCTCCGCGACTTAAACCTTATTTTTCACCATTGTTGTACGGAAAATAACTTTTGGGGACGATTTTGGAGACGAAAATCCTTGTTCTTCATAGAGGTAAGTATTCTGATCATTAAAACTTGATTATGGATGATTATATAACATAAAACCAGTGTAAATTCATGGAAAATCATTAGAAAATTGGGTTTTAGGGCTTGAGATTATGAGACCTTCAAGGGTCGATTTGAGGGGTCAAACGAACTCCGATTTTGGTGTTCTTTATATGTACGGAATCGTGAGAAGACGAAGAACACTTTTGTATAAAAATTTCTGAGTTTTGGAATGCGGGCCTGGGGGTCGGGTTTTGACCGAATTCGGATTTTTGAGCCAAATTCGATATTTTTCAATTGGAATTTATTCCTTAAGCATATGTTGATGATAAAAATCTAAACTTGGTAGATTTGGAGCCTTCAGAAGTTGATTTGAGAGGCAAGCGCATTGTGGAATAATTCCGGGTTAGTTTTGAGGTAAGTAATGTCTTTAAATCCTGTCCTGAGGGTATGAAACCCCGGACTATGCACCCTTTCACGGGTTTTGAAATAAAAAGGTGGAAACTTTGGAACATGGTTCCTATTTAGGCGACTATTGAGTTGCGAAACCGATTTTTAAGCCTTTGCTTAATTAGTATTTATACATTTTGATATGTTTTGAGNATTGTGAGGATGATATGATATGAGTGAGGCTGCGGGCCCATATTGTGTGTGAATTATGCCATGCAGTGGCTTATTATAGCACTTGGGTTGTAGGAGCCCCTCCGGAGTCTGTAACACACCCCAGTGAGCGCCGGTACCGAATGAGTGATGCCCGCGGGGCTTATGAAGAGTGATTGTGAGGTTGCCTGCTGGGCAGAATGATTGTGAGGTTGCCTGATGGGAAGAGTGATTGTGAGGTTGCCTGATGGGCAGAGTGA
>MDKH01196501.1:0-13048 GCA_005239495.1 Nicotiana undulata | reverse complement strand
AGATTTAGCCAGCAATGGAAAAGACCCTTCCGTAATTGACGTGTAGTGTTAATATATTTGGTACGAATTCGAATTTAACCCATCAAGGCGTCAAGTATTTGTTGTATATAAGTGTGTATTTACTGTTAATACTAACAATGAGAAGCATTATTTCTTGACTTCATCCCTTTCGCTCATTTCTTTGTATTTTTCTTCTATTTTTCTATTCAAAACCTTCTCTGTGATCTTCTTTGTTCCTTTCTTTCCTTGTTTTAGAAGAAGAAATCACTGAAATTTGAATCTTGTTACTCTTTGAAGGTATTGTCCCTGTTGATGAAGGCTAAGGAGAAGACTTGGCCACAACATTCTTGGGGCATTCTTAATTTGGGTCTAGCTACTAAATGATTTTAGTTGAGGGACATTTTTTTACCCTTTGGTGTTGCTCGGTGGTGAGACGATTCTAGCAAAAAGTGTCTCCGGAGTTGAAGAAACATATGTAGACTGTCGTGTGGTTAGCCTATTTGAACAAGTTTTTTGCTTACTGTCATAATATTTAGCAGTTCAATGACTAATTTCCCAGTTTTTGGGATACATGTGCTATTGGAGTTTATGGTTTGGAGTGACTTTCCTTTTCTATTTAGAAGTCATGGACATGTTCAGTTATTAGTTCTCTATTTAAAAGTGTATGATGTATTTGACAAATTAATGAAGTCCATTAAGCACTTTCATTTTTTGTTGCGTTTTCTTATATGTTTCTGTCGATTTGACAAAGTATATATTTGTTGCAACTTGAAAATACTTAAGTGTATACTTAAGTAAGTCACATATCTCACTTTGATAAGTTCACCTATTCTGTTAACTTATAAGTTATTATTTGTCTTTGCTTCAAGAAATACGATAACCATAGGTTGAATTAGGCCGATAAATCGCCCGATAACCGTCCGATAAGAGGTAAACCGATACCAATCCACCCGATATCTTATCGGGTAGCTAGCGGATTAATACATTTAAAAGCCGATAACCGATAAGCCAAACCGTTAAGAGTAAATAACCGCTCAATCCGCCCGATAAGCAGCCCTAACTAGAGTAGGGATACTTATATTTATTTATTTATTAGATCTGTAAAATTAATCATAAGTAATAGAGAGCTGGAGGAGAAGAGAAGAAAATCTGAAATGTTTGAAATTATAGCTTCGATTTCTAATTGCTTACTTATCTTTTTCTCTTTCTGGAATTTGTTTTTTGGATATCTTTTGGAGCATCTGCTGCTAGCTCGGATGTAAATGCATTGATGTTATTGATCTTAAATATAATATTATGCACCTCTGCTTCAGGTGCCAACAAAATTTTGAAGTAAAAAATCTTTATATTTTGTGTGTTGATATATGGAACACATCATGGGTTGGGAAGGATTGGAGATGGTACTCGTATCTGTAAGTTCAATTCATGTGTTGAGGTACTTTTCGCTAATTATGTTTTATTTTTGATTATTTTAGCCAAGTGATGGGGCTAGCGGATCATCCGGTGGAAGTAATCCTAACGACAACCATTGAAGTTCGCTTGCAAATGTATCATACTCGATTGAATGGTCATAGTAGATCTTTTGTCCATAATAATTGGAGTAGATGTTCTGTTTAAAGTTTGTTTTAAGACTAACTATAATGCTGATGTTTTGTGTTCAATGGATGGAGTAGTTGTGTTTAAAACAAGTTTTTGAGACTAATGATAATTTACTTTAATGTATTTTATGGTTTATTAATATATTGATGTTAATTAGTTGATTCTATATAATCTGATGATGCTTCATTATATTAGCATAATTGAAATAGGATCAGTTATATATGGGTATAACAATTACCAAAAAAAAAAACTCAATGAATAGCGGAGGTTATAACCCCCACAATTTAATGTATAGTAATATTGTATTTAAAATTGCGGGGGTTAAATAAACATATTGTGGGAGTTTTGACTGCCGCTAATTTTTCTGTACGTGTGTTCTCCAAAAGTCAAACTATGAAATTGCAGAGGTTAAACCGCCACTATATGATAACGGCGGTCCTCCAAAAAAAAAAATTGATTGCGGCGAACAGTATTGCAGGGGTTTTGGAAACCGTCGGAATAGAAAATTGCGGGGGTTAATGACCTCCGCAATATGTAAAAAAAACCTCCACAAATCTAGTATTTTTTTGTAGTGGACATGCAGAGTAGATATCCACACTTGTTCGCCAATTCAGGTAACTTTCTATGTCCGTTCAAGGACGAACAATTGTTTTAGAGGTGGAGATTGTGATGACCCAAGGAGTCATTTTATGAATTTAGACTCCATTCTAGGCTTATAAGCCATAAAAAGTTCAATTTTAAATATCTCAATTTGCGTGCGTAATTCGAGCGTGAAACCAGAAAGCTTTTATGTGAAAATATGAGAAATAGTGATTGCTAGAGTTAAAATTTTATTATGGTTTACTTTGGTCAACATTCTGAGTAAACGGACCCAGATCTGTATTCCGACGATCCCGGAGGGTCCGCAATAAAATATGGGACTTGGGCGTATGCCCGAAAATGAATTCTGAGGTCCCAAGCCTTAGAAATTAATTTTAGTAAGAAATTGTTTTGCTGAAATATTAATGAAATAAAGAAAAGAATTAATGTTTGAAAATATTGGTATCGGGCCCATATTTTGGTTCTGGAGCCCGGTACAGACTTGTTATAGTATTTAAATGCTAAGTGTGAAATTTGGTGAAAAACGGAGTTTACTTGACGTGATTTGGACGTCCAGTTGAGAAATAATGAACTTTAAGTGTTCTTGAGAAAAATGATGAGTTTTGAGGTTTAATTCATAGTTTTACATGCTATTTTCATGATTTGATCGCACGAGCAAGTCTGTATGATGTTTTTAGACTTGCATGCATGTTTGATTTAGAGCCCCGAGGGCTCGGGTGAGTTTCAGATAGGCCACGAGATGTTTTACACTTATGAAAAATTGTTGTTTTGATGTTGCTGGTGCACAACACCTTTGTTCTTCGCGTTCGCACCACCTCCATCGCGAATGCACAGTGTAAATCACTGGGACCGTTTTTTTGTTATATGCGAATGCACCCCTACCCTCACGAACGCATAGTGTACTTTGGACCTGGGGGAGAGGGAAGCCAACTGTGCTATGCGAACGCATAGCTTCCCATGCGAACGCACTGGTTTAATTTGGCCTGGGGGGAGGGGAGCCCAAATACCCTATGCGAACGCATAGAAGGCCTGCGCAACTATATAAATACACTTTTAAAACGAATAGAACCCTTTTCTTCATAATTTTCGAACTAAACAGCCCTAAGGACGATTTTCATCATCAATGTTCATCCCCAAGTTGTTGGTAATCAATTCTAAACTCTTCTCTTTCAATTACCCATCGTTTTTCATCACTTTTAAATTAAAAACTAAGAATTTTCATGGTAAAAATTGAGGTTTTGGGTAGTATTAAGAAATTTTGTAAAAATCGAATCTTTACCTCGAATTGAGGTGTCACGACCCAAATCCTAAATCAGATCGCGATGGCGCCCAACATCATAGTCAGGCAAGCCAACATTAATTTACTAGTGAGTTTTATTTAATTTACCAAAAATATTTCTGTCACTTATTAAATTCAGATTTAAGACATTAAGTAAAATGGACAACTTAAGCCATTTTTAAACAGAAATAACCATAAAAGTCATAATTTATATTACATTCCAAAAATATAATATCTACTACGTGTGTGTCAGGAACCAGTGTCACAAGTTTACAAGCATCTAGTAGAAATGAGAACCCAAAAGAATACATGTTTGCCCTACTGTCTGAGGAAAAGTAAACAGACATAATTAAAGAAAGAAAACTCCAAGGCGTTGCTGGAAGTCGTCAGGGAAAGCAGCTCACCGAGAAGTCTGAACCGGATATAAGTCAGGTACGAGCTCCGGACTGATACCCAGATTCACCTGCCTCAGAACCTGTACAATTAAGTACATAAGCGTAGCATGAGTACATAAACAATATGTACCCAATGATTATCCCGTCTAATCTCGAAGAAGTAGTGACGAGAAGTCGACGTGATACTTACTAGGGTCAAAATAATATAGTCTAAATGTAAGGCTAGCAAGAATAGCAGTCATAAATAATAATGAAGACAGGAGCATCAAATAACATTTACAACTACCTTTACGTGTCAAGTTCTCTAGCATATGAATTACCTAGTTTTTCTTTTTCATGATATTCAACAGACACATATTCACATAACACCCTAAACAATTTACAACACAGGATATGTCGTGAACGTACGGCCAATACGACGCGAAAATAAGCCGAAGGGTCTAACGGCTAGAAACATAGATGCATCTATTACACCGCTCGCAAATCGAACATGTGACGCGGTTGACATAATAGTAGAGCTACCCCTCTCGTGAATCATACGTGCGACGCGGGTACCCGTATACATACACATAATTATCAGGGTATCAGGAATTCAGTACATGATATACTTACAGGAAAAGGATTCAATAATAATAATTTCAGAATGTAACCTCGTAGATATTCATTTAATAGTTCAAGGATATTAAGCAGTCTAAATTAACATCTAAGATTATAGAAACGGCACAGAAAGCATGCTTGTGAATCCTAAAACTACCCGATATAATATAATAGTAGCTACACATGGACTCTCGTCACTTCGTGCGTGCGTAGCCCCCGCAATTAAAGACATGCAATCATTTATATTTACCTATGGGGACAATTCCCTCTTACAAGGTTAGAAAGGAGACTCACCTCGTGTCAAGTCTACCTTCCGAATCAAGAACGCGCCCGAAACTCCAAAGTCGTTTCCCAAGAACTCAAAACTAATCAAATATTGAATAAATAAATTAATCTATACTCAAAAGTATGAAATTCCTCTAATTAAATGATTATTTCAACCTAAATTAAAAAATCCCAAAATACACCCCCGGGCCCACATGCTCGAATTCCGGAAATTTTTGAAGGAAACACTCACCCATAACAGTTTTTGTATGATTTCATAAATAATTCTTCGATAATTTCTCTCATTTTCATAAAAATCTAGGTTTTCACTCTAACCCATTGATACGCTCAAAAGCGTACTCTTTAAAATAGTGTAAACCGGTCGATGTCAAATATAATAACCCAACTAGGTTGGATCGAATCCCATAGAGAACAATATGAAGGCGATTTGGAATGTAAGAGAATTATCACTTATCGCGCAGTGCCAAACACTTAGATTTTTGTTGTGAAAATATTATAACTAAATGCAAAAATATAAACTAACCTAGAAAGCAAGTAAAATGATCAATGTCAACAAGTATGAATGCATCGGGAATTACACTCAAGTAACGATCCAATGTATTTCACGATTTTACAAATATGAGCGAGTTTATGTTAATTAGCCACGGATCATAATTCTTAATTAGCTTCTTCCGAAGACTAACAAGACTTCCTAATTGAATTATTCCTAACCCAATTAAGAGATTAAGCACTTTCGGATATGACTACAAGTAGTTCAATCCTATTCCTAGGTAGAATCTATAAAATGAGGGTTAACGCCTCAAGTTCTTGTTAATTAATCTTTCCCAACCCCAAATTATCTTTTCCAAAATTAATTCGGAGTTAATGGGCAAGTCCTAGTGTTAGATAATTCCTTTGGAAACATTAAAGAACAAGAATAATTAAAGAAACAATAACTCACTTCATAAATAAGTAAAAATCATTCAATACATAAACGCAACAAGGTATTTAATTCATACTTTAAATATGAATATTTCCATAAACAAGATTCAAGTGTTGGAAATAAATACTACACACTTAAATATTCAATACAAAGCAAGGGAATGAAGAAATAAACATAAATGGGTAAGAAAACCTTAACCACAAGCTTGAAATCTTCAAAACCCAAGTGTGCGCGCAAACCCTAGCTTCCATAAATGTTTTCTCTACTCTTCAAGACACAAAAAAAATTCAAAGCTAAGCCAAAGATTCAGAAAATATCTGCTAGGTCGTGTATAAAAATGGTTTCGGGATTAAAACGTGAAATGTCAAAACTGCCCAACACCTGCCCAGAAAAATACACTGTGCGTTCGCTATAGTGAACCCGCGATTGCACTGAATAACTGCCCCAAAGGTATGCAATCGCACAGTATCATCCTCCTAGACTTATGCGATCGCATTAAATCACTGGCGATCACATAGAGTAAAAACTGGGCAGACCTCAATTTTCTTATTTAGCTCTTTTTTGACTTATTTTCACACGATTTCGTCACAATCATCTCTAAATCACTTGACACCTGAAATATACCAATAATCATCAATAAATGTCTTAATTCTCAACAAAATTACACAAATGATTAAGTATCAAGAGGAGATAAGTTGGTAAAATACAAACTTATCAAACCCCCAAACTTAAACTATTGCTTGTCCTCGAGCAATAGTTTAAGGACAATAATCTCTAAATCACTTGACACCTGAAATATACCAATAATCATCAATAAATGTCTTAATTCTCAACAAAATTACACAAATGATTAAGTATCAAGAGGAGATAAGTTGGTAAAATACCAACTTATCAAACCCCCAAACTTAAACTATTCCTTGTCCTCAAGCAATTCAAAAACTAAGGACATCCTACAAGAATATGATCACTTAAGCTCAATGGCATTCCAAATATCATTTTAAGTCAAAAAGAGTCAATTTAAGCACAACCTAGTGACTTCGGTTGGTACCAACAATTAATCCAAGGCATATGAATCACAAACTTTTCACACATTTTATTTCAAGTCAAGTGCTCAAACACTATATTAATCAAAGTAGCAACCAAGTCATGACACTAAAGATTCAAAATTTGCCTCTCTATCACATTTGTTTTCCCTCGCTCATTCCTCCCAATTAAAAATGGGATTAAATTCACAACTCGAGTTTCATGTGCCTTCACACTTTAAGAGAGAATCTCAAACTCATAAATTATAATTCAAAACATAAATGGGATATCAAATGGAAAGACTCAACTCTCTCTCACACAAAGATATTCAAATGCACACAAGTAGTACCATAGGCTTGCCCTTCATGTATTTCTCCACTAATGTAGACATACCTGGTTCAAAATCAATTAGGACTTAAAAGGCTGTAGTTTAGGCTTTTGGTTAAGGTATGGCACAATTTGGTAAGAGTGACTCAAAACCTCCCTAAGCATTACACTTCTTCAACAATCAAAGTCCACTTCCTTCAACAATTTTTCCACCCTTTCTTCTCTTTTCTTTTTTTTTTCTTTTTATATATCACCTAGTCTTCCATTTATTCATACTTCCTAATTGTTTTTTCATTTCATTCATATGTTTTTATAACACTTTTCACTTTTTGAGAAACCTCCATATCACCATTTTTCCAACTTCCACCCCCAAACTTAGGCTTTTAGCCTATATTCATACTTTAAATTACTTAGGAAGGTATGGTTCCACAAGAATAGTTTGTAACATGGTTGCCAAAGAAAAAAGTTAAAAAACTCAAAAGGGTTGACTAGGGAAAATATTCGTGGGTAGGAAATTTAGGCACAAAAATGGTCCAACGAAGGCCTAATATCATTTTTCAAACCACGTTAATCTAGGATTTCGCCTTGAAGCACATTTCGGGCAAGTTCTAGACTACAAATGATGCAAAAGAACTTCACAATTAAAGCTCACCACACATGGCACATGAAAACTCAAATGGAATACAAATCCAAAATCCAATTGAAACCAATGAATCTCAAGGAAATCACATGTAGCCTAAAAAGCTATTTAGTGAATCAAAAGAGCCAAAATTAGAATCTAAAAGTCACAACAAGGAACATTACTTTAATCAATCATTTTTATCATATATATACATTTTGTCATTTTTTCTTTTCATATATACATTTCTTTTGTTTTGGATCAAAAACTTCATATGCCAAATTTTAAAATATATTGGTACCAAACAAGTCACATGTTGGCTTATGGGCACAAGATTACACCCCAAAAACTAATTTATTCACAACTAGCTACTAAACTAACTACAATATATATATATATATATATATATATATATATATATATATATACTTTCTAAAAAAACTAAATAGACTAATCTCTTAAGAAAGTTGTCATGCTATCCATCATATGAAAAAGTCACCCGGTTCAACACAAATAATTTCCTTGGAAAAGAACTGTGGTAGAAAGAAAAACCAAGGAGTTTCATTATGTCACGACCCAAAATCCATTAAGGTCGTGATGGCGCCGGACACCACCGTCAGGCAAGCCAACACTAAATAGTTAATTAAAATTCTCATTTTAGTAGTTTTTGAAATCGTTACTTTTCATTTCATTGTATAACGTTCGATAAAATTTACTGAGTAAATAACAAGGTTCTACAATTCAATTAACAAATACATCCCAAAATCATCCCAGAACCCGGTGTTACAAGTGCATGAGAAATTTCTAAGAAGTATACATGTAATACAATATTTGTCCGGAGTACAAACTGGACAAAGAAATAGAAATACAAAATAATACATCTGAGGGAGACGCTGCCGGCTGCGGGTCATCTCGGGATGGTGCAGCTCACCTAAGTCCCCATATCAACCATGCAACGGCACCAAGCAGGGCCACAAGATACACATGTACCTGTGCAACAAAATGCACAGCAAGTGTAGTATGAGTACGAAAACAACGTGTACTCAGTAAGTATCTCGCCTAACCTTGAGAGGTAGTAATGAGAGGTCAAATTTGACACTTGCTAGAGGTCGATTTAATAAAATCAAAGATGACACTAAGCATGGATATCATATGTCACGACCCCAAATCCTAATAGGCCGTGATGGAGCCTATCGTGGAACTAGGCTAGCCAACCATCACATTACTACGCAATTGTTCTTATTTTAACAGTTCACAATGCAATAATAAACAGCAATCATAATAAAGAAATAGTTTATATAAGTCTTAGCGCCCCAATAGAAATCTAAACAACTCTAAACAACCTCCCAGAACTGGAGTCAATAGTCATGAGCATCTAAGAATAAATAAATCTAACTCTGCTAAAACTATATTATATGTCTCTGAATCAAATGCTAAAACTAAATAAGGAAGGGAAATGGAGAAGTTGTGGACGCTGGGCAGCTACCTCGAAATCCCGTGAAATGCTGCTATCGAACCTGCGTCAGCTACTGCTGCGAGCTAGTACCTGGATCTGTGCACAGAGGCAAAGGGAGTCTTTATGAGTACGCCAACTCAGTAGTAATGAAAATAAATCACAGTCTGAGTAATATAAACACACAGAACAGATACACAATTTCACAAGAGCCAGTAAAACACCAAGTCACCAAGTAGTATTCAGCAAATACGTAAGTTCAAAATCAGTTTCCAGAAATCCTTTGAACCAAGTGTAATATCAGTATATCTCAGTAAAACCAGTTTGAAAACGAAATAATTCATAGTTTGAAAACTCAGTAAAAATCTTCATAAACTGCCCCTCGGGCCATAATCATTTTTCGTAACAATTTCTTTCAGTATCATCCCATCAGGCAACCTAACAATCACTCTGCCCATCAGGCAACCTCACAATCACTCTGCCCATCAGGCAACCTCACAATCACTCTGCTCATCAGACAACCTCACAATCACTCTTCCCATCAGGCAACCTCACAATCACTCTACCCATCAGGCAACCTCACAATCACTCTGCCCATCAGGCAACCTCACAATCACTCTTCATAAGCCCTGCGGGCATCACTCAATCGGTACCGGCGCTCACTGGGGGTGTGTTATTGTGATGACCCAAAAGATCATCCTAATTAATTCTAGCCAAATCTATGTTTTGAGGCCCCGAAAGCCTCTGTTAATCTCACCTCGATATGCGTGCGTAGCCCGGGCGTGTAGGCAAGAAGTCCTTATGTTGGAATTTGATGAAAATGGAATTTGTTTTGATAATTAAATGAATACAGTTGACTTTGGTCAACATTTTTGGTAAACGGATCTGGACCCCTGATTTGACGGTCCCGGAGGGTCCGTAGGAAAATATGGGACTGGGACGTGTGCCCGGAATCGAATTCCGAGGCCCCAAGACCAAGAAATGAATTTTTAAAGAAAATTATTTTCTGAAAATGATAAAGACTTTT
Organism: Nicotiana undulata; assembly: GCA_005239495.1. Classification (NCBI taxonomy): domain Eukaryota; kingdom Viridiplantae; phylum Streptophyta; class Magnoliopsida; order Solanales; family Solanaceae; genus Nicotiana; species Nicotiana undulata. The sequence goes on along the minus strand of MDKH01196501.1, from coordinate 2,922 downwards.
GAAAATGAATAATTAAGTGAAATCCATGTTATCGAGCCCGTATTATGGTTTCGGAGCCCGAAACAGGTTTATTATATGTTATGTGACTTATTTGTGAAATTTGGTGTAAAACGGACTTGAAATGACGTGATTCGGATTAAAATCGGATAAGTTAAGCTTTATGAAGTTTTGAGGAAATTTTATGAGTTTTAAGGTTTAATTCCTTGTTTTGATGATATTTTGGTGATGTAAAAGCTTGAATAAGCCCGTAGGATGTTTTGGGAAACGTGTGTGTTTTAGGTTTTGAGACCCGAGGGCTTGGGTGAGTTTCGGATAGCTAACGGGGTGTGAAATGCATGAAAAATCTGGTGTTTTTGATGTTTTGCTGGTGTCTGGTGTAATACCCTTCGCGAGCGCGGCCAAGGGCTCGCGAACGCGAAGGGTAAATCATGGTGTCCTGGGCTTTACTTTACGCGAACGCGAGACGCGAACGCGGAGCACTGGACAATGCTTCTACGCGAACGCGTCCCTAGGGGTGCGAACGTGTAGGCTTAGGGTGAGGTCGGGGGGCAGGGCAAGTTTATTCTTCGCGAACGCGGGCGTAGGCTCGCGAACGCGGAAGCCTAGGAAGTTAGACCTTCGCGAACGCGGCCCTGGCTCCGCGAACGCGTAGGTCCCAGCTGCTAACCCTTCGGGAACGCGGCCAGTGGCCCGCGAACGCGAAGGGCAATTTTGCCCAGTGATTTTAATAACCCAAAAACAGAAACATTACGGGATTTAACCCACTTCTTCTCAAACCTCTTCTTCCCCACTTCCCCTTAGGCGATTTTGAAGATTTCCATCACCATAACTCCATAGGTAAGTGATTCCAACTCTATTTTCTTCAGTTTATCTTCAACAACCACTAGAATCTAGGCCTAAAAACATGAAAATTAAGTAGAAATTAGGGGTTTTGGGTAGAGTTAGGTTTTTGGGAAAATTTGGGGGATTCAACCTCAATTTGGTGTCGGATTTCAAAACAAATTATATATTTTAACTCGTGGGGTTATGGGTGATTGGGTTTTGGTCCGAACCTCGAGTTTGGACCAGGCGGACCCGGGGTCGAATTTTGGAAATTTTGAAAGAATGGTAGGAATTGTGCATTTAGGCTATGGGATGGTGTTATTGAGTTATTATTGATGTACTTAAGTTAATTAAAAGGCGGTCTTAGAGGGTTGATTGCTATACTTTGGACCGATGTAAGTGTCTTGCCTAACTTCGGTGAGGGAATAGGTATTATTTGCTATGTGCTAAGTGATTATCATGTTCATTGCATAGGTGAGGTGACGAGTACCTATGCAATGTGTGTCAAGCATGCCCGTGAGTCTATTTTGATAGAAATTGCAGTATTTCTTCCATGTTTAGCATATTATGAGATTGTCTTTACTTGGAAATTTATTCTTGATTGAGAGTATTGGCTGTTGAGTTTGAGAAGTGTTGATACGAATGATAATCCAAGTGTAGAGTATGCGATGGTGATTGGTTATAGTTGAGACCCTTGTCGGGCATTTGTTGAGTTATTAAATTGATGTTTTCCCCTTGCCGAGTGTTTTGAACTGCTTATTTCCACTATGATGTACTCCTTGCCATTACATCTGCTATTGTTTGGTGAGGAAGAGTGTAAAGCACGAAGGGTGATGTCGTGCCCTGACATTTGATTACATTTCATAGTGAGGAAGAGTGTAAAGCACGAAGGGTGATGTCGTGCCCTGACATTTGATTACATTTCATAGTGAGGAAGAGTGTAAAGCACGAAGGGTGATGTCGTGCCATGATTCATATTGATTGTAAGCACAAAGGTAAATGTCGTGCAATGATTTTTATTGATTATAAGCACGAAGGTAAATGTCGTGCCATGACTTTTATTGACTATAAGCACGAAGGTTAATGCCGTGCCATGATACATTGTATATTGCATTGTGAGGAAGAGAGTAAAAGCACGAAGGGTGATGCCGTGCCATGTTATTTGATTACATTGAATTGTGAGGAAGAGAGTAAAGCACGAAGGGTGATGTCGTGCCATTGTTTACTTTTCTGATGTTTATACTTGCTTTGTTGGCTATTGTGTTAGGTTGCCTCCCTTGTTTACTTCTATCTGTCAATTCGACTGTTTCCTTTCACTTGTTCCCTTTACTGCCCCCGTATTCCTTACCTGTTTGCTTATCTTTTGCCTTGTATTATTCATGTTACCTGCTGTAGAATAGGACAGATTATCGTTATTGTCAAGTCTAGCCTCGTCACTACTTCGGCCAAGGTTAGGCTCGGCACTTACTCAGTACATGGGGTCGGTTGTACTGATGCTACACTGCACTTCTTAATGTTGTGCAGATCTCGCATCCGGACCCAGTGGACCGCATTGAGGGAGTCACCTTCAGTCCACCCAGATCTTCAAGGTATACCCGCTGGCGTTCGTGGGCCTTGGTGTCTCTCCTGCATTTGGATTCCTCATTGTCTTACTTTTTCTCCTAGTTCCAAGACAATTATATAACTCCTTTCAGACTCTGTATTTAGCACTTAGTTTAGATAGTTCGTGAGGTTGTGACACCCCGGTGTTGGGATTTTGGCGATATTGTTGTCTTTACCGTTTCATTATGCGTTTTGAAATATTATTACTTTTCTGCTGTAAAACTTTTGAAGTGATTTGGGATGTTTCAGTAAAAGTTGAAAGTTCATGATTTGGGATATTCCAGTAAAGGTTTGAAGGTTAATGGCTTTAAATAGTGTTACGTTTTTTATAGATGTCAAAATATTGTGTACGTTGGCTTGTCTAGCGGGTTCAACGTTAGACGCAGTCACGGTCCGAAAGGTGGGATTTCGGGTCGTGACAGTTACAGACTCCGGAAGGGCTCCTACAGCCCAAGCGCTATAATAAGCCACAACATGGCATAAATCACACACAATATA
>ML263884.1:29255-41546 GCA_005239495.1 Nicotiana undulata | reverse complement strand
GTTGTTTCATTCCACTTGTTCCCCTTTTATTGCTCCCGTATCCCCTACTTGCCGGTTTATCACGTGTTTTGTGTTACTTCCTGTTACCTGCTGTAGAATAGGACAGGTTATCGTTAATGTCAAGTCTAGCCTCGTCACTACTTCGGCCGAGGTTAGGCTTGGCACTTACTCAGTACATGGGGTCGGTTGTACTGATACTACACTGCACTTCCTTGTGTTGTGCAGACCCTGCTACCGGACCCCGTGGAGCGTTCTGAGGGAGTTACCTTCAGTCCACGTCAGAGCTTCGAGGTATACACTGGCGTTCGTGGATCCCGAGGCTTCTCTCCTTTACCGTTTCATTGTCTTTCTTCTTATTTCCAAGACAGTGTAGTATTTTCATTTCCAGACTTGTATTTAGTATTCCAGTAGTTAGCCCGTGAGTTTGTGACACCCCGGTTTTGGGATTGTTCGTTATAGATATCTTATCATTTCATTTTGAGTTTTTCTAAGATATTGTTATTATCTATCTGCTGTGAAACAATTGAAGGGATTTGGAAGGCCCAGTAAAGTTTGAGAGTTACCAGTGTGGGAAGTGTTACGTTGTTTAAGTTTATCATGTCTTTATTCTTATCATGCTTAAGGTTTTCCTTATCTTTATTAAGAAATGTTTACAAGATTTTGGTGGGAATTTGTTAAAAGTGACGAACCATCGTTTCGTTCAGTATTAAATGATTTTAAATTACTATTGCAAGTTATACGTTGGCTGGCCTAGCGGGTTCAACGTTAGGCGCAGTCACGGCCCAAACGGTGGGAATTTGGGTCGTGACACTGTGATTTCGCTGCTGTTGCTGCTGCTTACTGCTTGCTGAGCTCCTTATTACACCAAAATCAAAATGAAAAAGACTAAACTAAACCTATCAACTATGAGTTACAAGAGTCCTATCTATTAGTCCGCCGAAGCTTGATCTTGAGTCTTGGCTGCTTTTATACAGACTTGATCTGGACCTTGATGCTTGTTAGTTGTAGGCGCCGGTTCAATCTTCTTCAGCTTTTCGGATCAAGAAAGGGCATGCATAGCTTGTGACTTCGATCTGTCTTGAGCAGTCTACATCATTTCCGCTTCTGCATCTTGGGTTTGGTCTTCTCTTTTCTTCTTTTCTTTATTCTGAATTGAGACGTCTTCTTTTGGTCGTCTCGAATCCATTTTCCTAAAAAATGCAATCTGTACAAAATCAAAAAGCAAACGAACAAAATTTTCTGCCCCAGTTTTCACTAGGAAAATTTCGTGAGTTATTGTGAGGAAATCTATGCTACTATATTATTGAAAGTAATGAAAAGCCGAGAACAGTGCACCCAGAGTTATTATAGACTAGGGAGTGGATACCCTATGCCTAAAAAGTAAAATCAACTAGGGATTGGATACCCTATGTTGGAAAAGATCGGCAGGTTATGCTGTCGTCAAGAAAAGATCACCGGGTTATGCCGATGTCTGGGGGGAGGATCAACGGGTTATGCCGCTGCCAAGAAAGAGATCACCAGGTTATACTGGTGTCTGGAAAGGTCAACAGGTTATGCTATTGCCTGGGGAAAAGAGATCACTGGGTTATGCCAGTGTCAAGAAAATGATCAACAGGTTATGCTGTTGTCAGAAGAAAAAAGAAAAAAAAAGATCACCAGGTTATGCTGGTGTCTGGGATACGTTGGCTGTTATGCTGTTGTCAGAAGAAAAAAGAAAAAAAAAGATCACCAGGTTATGCTGGTGTCTGGGAAGGTCAACAGGTTATGTTGTTGCCTGAAAAAGAGATAACTGGGTTATGCCAGTGTCAGTATATCAACAGGTTATGCTGTTGTCAAGAAAAGATCACCAGGTTATGCCGGTGTCTGGAAAGGTCAACAGGTTATGCTGTTGCCTGAGGAAAAGGAGATCACTGGGTTATGCTAGTGTCAGGATATGATCAACAGATTATGTTGTTGTCAAGAAAAGATCACCAGGTTATGCTGGTGTCTGAAAAGGTCAATAGGTTATGCTGTTGCCTGGGGGCAAAGAGATTACTGGGTTATGCCAGTATCTGGAGAGGATCAACAGGTTATGCTGTTGTCAAGAAAAGATCACCAGGTTATGCCGGTGTCTGGAAAGGTCAACAGGTTATGCTGTTGCCTGGGGGCAAAAGAGATTACTGGGTTATGCCAGTATCAGGAGATGATCAACATGTTATGTTGTTGTCAGAAAGATCACCAGGTTATGCCGGTGTCTGGAAAGGTCAACAGGTTATGTTGTTGCCTGGGGCAAAGAGATTACTGGGTTATGCCAGTATCAGGAGATGATCAACAGGTTATGTTGTTGCCTGGGGCAAAGAGATTACTGGGTTATGCCAGTATCAGGAGATGATCAATAGGTTATGTTGTTGTCATAAAGATCACCAGGTTATGCCGGTGTCTGGAAATGTCAACAGGTTATGTTGTTGCCTGGGGCAAAGAGATTACTGGGTTATGCCAGTATCAGGAGATGATCAACAGGTTATGTTGTTGTCAGAAAGATCACCAGGTTATGCCGGAGTCTGCTAGGGAGTGGGACCCTATGTTGGAAGAACCATCAGGTTATGCCGGCATCAACTAAGGAGTGGAGACCCTATGTTGGAAAAGGTGTAGCTAGGGATTGGAGGCCCTACGCTACTTTAGGTTTGAATTGTTTTCAACATCGTTTTTCTTCTTTTCTTTTCTTTTCATTTTATTTTGAGTGAATGCGGGAAAGAATTTTGGAGAAAACTTCCCTTTTTGGAATTGTTGTTGCAGAGCTCCTTCTAGCTCTTGCGCAATTCTTTTGGTTACACTTGCATTTCACAAGGTCATTTTGGGTGGCACTTGTTTCCTTCAAAAAAAGAACAATTTGTTAGTTTGAAACGGTGGTTGGTTTTGCGGCCTTGATTTTCGACAGTTTGATCTCAGTTCTTGTGACGAAGATCTCAACCACTCACTTGCTTGCTTGCTGGGATTGGATTTTATCTCTAATCCCCGGGACCTTGTCTTTCCAGATTTTACCATGGCGATTGATCACGTGGGACCCAACATTTTGTTTCGCCTTTGTAGGTCTTACACTTGCTTTTTCTTTTGGATTTTTAGAGTATCAGGGAATTGTTTGCCCCTCAAATTCCGCTGCAACGGTTAATCGCGTGGGACTTAACCTTTCCAACTTTATTTCGCCTTTATTGGCCTTTCATTTCTGACTTTTCTTCCAACTTTAACTTTAGAGCATTTGGAATATTTTGGGTTTTCAAACCTTGCCGAGAGGGTTAGCCACGTGGAACTCAACCTTTCACTTCATTCGCCTTTATAGGCACTTCAATTTGATTTTCTCCTTTCAAGGGTTTTTGAGTTTGAAGTATCCGCCGATGGCCAGTAGAGATCGACTCGATGCCCCTGATGAGGCTGGGTTCTTTTTGTATATGGGCCCGTGTCAAATGAGAGCCCTGTAAATCAGTCTTGCCATCCTTTATTTGCCTTAGTTTAGGGACAGAGTTAGACCGAAAGGGATTCAAAAGGGAAAATAAATGACAGAATGGACAATGAATTTAAACAAGAGGTGTCCCTTTCGTGGGAAAGGAAAGAAGGACTTATCTGGACTGCATGCGGGCTTCAGTGAACATGACATGCCTTTTGGACTGGATGCCTGATCCGTGTAAACTGTCCGACTCTCAGAAATTCATCACAACTATTACCTCGAGATTGAGAAACCTTGCCCCGGAAGCGTTTCCATGTCAGTGACCAATTATCCTCTTTTTGATCAGTAGTTCCCTTTGCGGGTTTTCACCGACTAACCTCTCTAATTTCTCTTCTCATTGTCCCCTTGTAGTGCTTTTTGCGAGTTTTCGCTAGCAAGACTCTCTCATTTTTAATTTCTCTGCTCACTGTCGCCTTACGGTGCCCGTGTGGGTTTTCACCAATAAGACTCTCTCATTTTACTTTTCTCTCATTTGCTTGCATGAGATCCAAATAATTGTATCCTCCAATTTTGGACATCTTTGCCGATTGATCAGAAGGACTTGAACAGGATTTTGGGTAAAAAGGATTTGGACTGAATTACAACTTTGGAACCTTTCAGGCGACACATCGCCGAACATACCATAACTTCTTCCCCTAGTTTCACTTTTTGGGGAAATTTGGATTTTCATTTTGGTGTGATTGAACCCCAGGGAGAGGTTGCCTACGTATCCTTTCGGAATCAAGTCAGACGTAGTTCAGGCAACTTTGTTTTTGTTTTTTGATTTGCTTTGATTTTTGTTTTGATTTTGTTTTGTTTTTCCTCTATTTTGTTTTGTTTTCTCTTTCTTTTGATTTTCTTGTTCTCTTTTTCTTTTCTTTTCTTTTCATTTTTTTTTTGTTGTTGTTTTTTTTCCTTTTTTTTTTCTTTTTTCTTTTTCAACAACACTTTCACGTTCCAAAGAGGGTAATCAAATGAAGGTAACCGGCTCAAAGGGTTGGCAAAAAGGGTAATAGTGTTTGGGTAGCGAGAATGAAAGCCTTCGTCATCTCAATCGGAGAACATTTAATACTATATGGAGGATCGAGCATAGTACCTTTTGACTGCACCTGCGTTGACAGTTGTTTCTGGGACATTTTCTTCGAGCCCCAAGTACAACGCACTCTTTTGGCAGTACTCTTGTTGCATTGCATGGACCTTTTCCAATCTGAACCAATTTTCCTTTGGTTGTTCCGATTCAATGTTTTACTTCCTTGACCAAAATTCATTTGCATTTCTGATCCTTGATTTATTATTTCGAACCCTGACGGCGTTTTAAGATCGTTTGACTGCACCTGCGTTCAGAGTTATTTCGGGATAATTTCTTCGATGTACCCCAAGCACAAATGCACTCTTTTGGCAGTACTCTTGTAGTAATGTATGGACCTTTCTAATCTGAATCAATTTTCCTTTGGTTATCCTGATTGTTTTATTTCGTTGATCTAATTTCATTTGTATTCTGACTCTTGACTCATTATTTCGGAGTCTGACAGCGTTTTAAGATCTGGGCGTGAAGTCCGCAGGCATGTCATGTTACTGAAATCTGCATTTAAACAGGACTGAAAGTAGCATAAGAGAAAAGACAAGATTAAGAAAAGAGACATTCTTGGAAAATGAAATATTAAATCCATTTGATTTTTTTTTTTGATTGATTTTTTTTTTTTGAAATTTAAAGATAGAAGGCTTTACACTGGAAAGTAAGACAATAAAGTAAAACATCCAGATCACACCTTGAGATAATCCGGACGCAGAAAGGATAACAAGACTGGCTACCGAGACTCCCATCTGATAGGAAAACTTTCAGGCTTGGCAACCGTTTTCTGGTTTTTCTTCTGTCTCGACAATGGCTGCAATGGCCTTCAGTGCCGGATCAAATTTCTCATCTTTACAAATCATTCTGACTACTGGCCCAGTGTGAGCATACAGTGGGTTATTCATCGTATTTGGGTCTTCTTCATCCCCCAGCGCTATTGCCTGGACCTCGATGAGGTCTTCCACTGCTCTTTTTAAAGTTCAACAATTTTCAGTGTTATGTTCCACTACTCCAGAGTGGTATTCATATCTAGCATGAGCCCGGTGCGAGAGGGACTCGGGGTTCGGCCGGTTCGGGGCCACTGGTTGTAGCATACTTGTCCTGACCAACTTTTGGAACAAGCTAGAGTATGATTCACTAATAGGGGTGAATTGATTCTTTTGGAAAGGCTCTCTTGGGCGCGGATTGTATTGGGAGACATTTGATTGGGGATTATATGGAGCTTGGTAAGGATGGGCATTTTTGGGAAATGGAGCTCGGTTTTGGGTATAATTTTGTGTCCCCGTGTAAGATGGCACGTTCATCACCGCATAGGGAGGCGGTTCCACGACATATGTTGCATCATCTTGATAGGGATAATAGTGTTGGGGGACTTTAGGAAGCATATACGATTGGTTGAATTCCCTGTGGGCCCCCTTCGAGCTCGAAGTCATCATGGCTCCCTCTCATATCTCGTTTCTGCTCAACAAACCCCCTGACCCATTCTGAACGACTTCTGATGTAGCCTTAAAAGTAGCTTGACTCAAAATTCGGCCCGTTTCTAAACCACTTTCGACCATCTCCCCAATTTTGATAGCTTCAGCGAACGGTCTACCCATAGCAGACATCATATTCCGGAAGTAGTCCGCCTTTTGGGCCTGTAGAAAGACCGTAACCATTTCTGCTTCGTCCATTGGAGGTTTTACCCGGGCGGGTTGCTCGCGCCATTTGACAACATATTCGCGGAAGCTTTCTGTAGTTTTCTTTTTCAAATTGGACAAAGAGTTCCTGTCAGGAGCGATGTCCACATTATATTGGAACTGGCGGACAAAGTCTTGGGCCATATCGGCCCACACATGCCAGTGAGTAATTTCTTGACTCATATACCATTCAGCAGCGATTCCGGTGAGGCTTTCTCCGAAATAGTCCATTAGTAACTCATCTTTTCCACCAGCATCCCTCAACTGGTTACAATATCGTTCTAAGTGAGCTATCGGGTCTCCGTGCCCGTCATATCTTTCAAACTTTGGCGTTTTGAAACCAACCGGCAGGTGAACATGTGGGAACATGCATAAATCGGAGTAGGAGAGGCTCTTCTGACCACTAAAACCATGTATGTTCTTTAAGCTTTTGCTCTACGCTTCTCATCTTCCGAGCCATTTCTTCCTGCTCGGGGTTTCTCATTGTTCTTTGCTGACCCATAGGAGACTCATATTGCAGGTGTTGCGGGTAAGAGTTTGGCCTGGGCACTGTTGGATGTGTCGTAGTGGAGATTGGTGGTACAGTGAACATTGTTGGCGGTGCTCTTAAATCCGGCGCCTGGGGGTGACCCACATAAGGCATTCCGGGGCCATTAGAGGGTGCCCACATGGGATGAGTGGGTTGGGCACAAGGATGTTAGAAAGTCCATATGAACCGGGAATCAACTCAGGAAAACCATGGATTACACTTGGCAGTTCCTTACCGTTAGACCAGGCGTCCCACATTTCCAATATGCGGCGACACAACATTCTATTTTCTTCAGCAGTTGCTGATCCCGGCTGCGGAATAGCCGATGACGGGCTATCCTCAGGACCGATGATTGGCAGATTACCGACGGAGGCCATCTCTACCTTTTGACTTTGTGAAGGATGGGAAACCGGACTACCAACAAAACCAACCACCAGAACCTAGGCTAATTTGCACACCAAACAACCTTGTTAGTTTTGAGACATTTAGCATATAGGAAATCGCATATTGGGATGCAATGCACCTAACAGTTAAACGCTTCTACCATGTGTTTGAACGGTTGCATGTTTCATCCCGGCCTTTAAATGTCCCTTTCAAATTTTATCCCTCCCTCTTTTTTTTTGAATTTTCCATATCTCGATTTCTTTTCTTTTCTCTTTTTATTTTTATTTTCGCTCTTTATTTTTCTCAGTTATTTTGTCACCTTATTTTTCGCTCTATTTTCACTTTCTTTTCACTCTTTTCTTTATTTTTTACTCACTTTTTCTTTTTCTCCGTCTTTTTATTTATTTATTTATTTTTCAACTCACTTTATTTATGGCTATGATCGAATCCTACGTGGATTGCCTACGTATCATGACGCCACATGAATCAGATCTTGCGTAGTTCGGGAAGATTGAGAATGGAGTAAATAAAGCTAACTCTTTTTTTTGAATTTCGTTTAAATTTTTTTTTTGAATTTTTTGAAAGAAAGGTTTTAAAAAAAAAGAAGAAAATATTTTTGGCTTAATTAAATTTTGTTGTTGTTGATGTTTTGATTGAAATGTTTGAAAGAAAGACTTCTATTAAATCAAGAAAATATTTTTTGGATTTTGATTTGATTTTTTGTTTTGTTTTTGGACTTTTGGGAAAACTAATTCAAGATAAAGGAAACTTGTATTTTTTGATTTTGATTTTTGACTTTTTTTTTTTGAATTCCAGGGAAAAACGACTTTTTTTAAAAAAAATAGTGGGAATATATTTATTATTATTATTATTATTATTATTATTATTATTATTATTTTAATGAAAGACTTCTAAAAACTCTTTTCTTTTGTTTTGAATTTTGGGAATTTCAAAAGTAAAAAGAAAATATTTTACTGAATTTATTTTTGTTTTAGAAAGAAAGACATCTAATGAAAAATAGAATATATATATATATATATATATATATATTATTTTTTTCTTGTTGTTTTTTTTTTAAAATCCAGAAATCGATCTTTGTGCACAACCAAATACGCATATCGAAGTATCAGAAAATAGACACAAGCAACAAGTAGTCTCTTCCCTTTACATTATTACAATATATACAATATTTTCATGCGTTAATTAAACATAACACTAAAGTATCTTTGAACCATCATTGCGTCAACTCAATAGACATTACTGTCAAAGGTAAATTATTATAAGAAGCAATCAGGCCAATAAACATTACTTTAAGAATTAGATCATTTTTTAAAGTTTACAGGTAAATTTTATAACGAGCATTGATTGATAATTTGGTAAAAAGTGTTAAACAAACCTACTATCGCGTATACATAAAAATAAAATATTTTGAAATGTAAACATTCACTGAGTTAAAGACATTAGAGCTAACATTCTAGTCTAAAAACTTCACTAAGCATCGCTAGCATGGGATAAATTAACTCATCCATAACCCTTAACTAAAGAAAAATGGACAAAACATTCTAATCTAAGAGCGTCATTCCATGAAATAGTCTAATAATCTGACTAACAGAAAATAACATTCTCTTTTTTAGAGGAAAAAAAAAAACACCTTGTAGAAACATACAGAATCAATGAACAATAAAATAATATACATAATTTAGCAAGTCAAATACAACTAAGCTCTTTCATTTATGTGAATGCAGTACTCAATCAACACCACCTGCAATCCTCAATATTCGTATCACAATACCACAGATGTGGCCTCCGTTAATGGCAGCCCAGCTGAGAAGCCATGAAAGAGGTTGAGGTATTACCACAAGTATGTTGAGATACCAGCACCGCCTTTGCAATGTCCTGGACATGATTACCCTTTTTCTCTTTAAGGTAATACCAAAACTGATTGTACCACGCTATTCTCCTCAGATTTTTTAAGCGCTGCAAGCTTATTGATCGCGTGGAGACGAACGCTCAGATTGTATGGACTGCAACATTCTCAATATTTCAATTGTATAGCATCCAGATTATAAATATAGCTTTATATGACAATTCAATAGGATATCGAAAAATAGAGTTGAAAATGAAAGCTCTGTAGTATTTTTGAATGCATGGAGGAGTCCAAAGTGGCTGATATAACATTCTCCATTGCCAAACAAACAGTTAAAATGTCTGAAAATAAGCCCTAAACATTTAGTCTTAAGAGAAAACCTCTTGAGTTGCAGTATCCGTTCTCAACATCAACGTCATGTTCATCGGGCACCTCATCCATATAATTCATAGGAAGCTTGCACTTTCAGCTAGAACTTAAGCAAACCAGCAGCAGCCTCATCAGCAACTCAACAAACAGAAACTTAGCAGATGCATTAAATGGGACAAAACAGGCAATTTTCAATTCAAATCTCCCAAATTCAAAGTATGAACAATTTCCTCCCAAAAAAGGCTTCAACAGACTTCCAACCTATTTCTGTTTCAGTAGCTCAAAAGATTTTCAAACAATTTGAAGTTCTATCATTAACTGGAAGGAATTCACAATGTTGGTCAAAAACTGGAGAAAGAAACTAGAGCAGAAAATTTAACACTCAATTCAGTCACCAAGCAAATTAAATCACATTCTTTCATCGCGTATAAATTCAATTGTTACTCGTTTGAGGGTAAATAGAGTTCAACAGCTCATAATCTGGCTTGTCTCCCTGATTGCGTTATATGCAATGACCTCAAAGTGATTACTTCATATAGTTGTGACTTGTACTTTAAAACATTATACTAACAAAAATAGCGTGTCATATGTGGTGGAAACTTGGAACTAGGATACTGCACCTACTATATTGAACACTACGGTAAAAAGACAGATGATTCACTTGGCTATCAAGATTAAAGGACATGATATATATACTTTCTCAGACAATTACAATGCTGAGCCAGGGAATATGAAAATTGGTAACAAATTTAATTAAACAAACCTGTTAAAAAGAGTAAACAGAGACCTGCTGAGCGAGTCCAATCAACACAGGAGTACAATATAGAACAGTAGATCAAAACAAGTTTAGCTGGTCCTGTGGCATAGACGCCCACTAGGCTGGAATTGAATCCGAACCTCGTTGAGCAACTCCAGCAAGCACTCATTTCAAAAGCTCAATATGTAAGGCTGAAGATTAAATAAAAAACGAATTTAGGAAACATTAGCAGGCAAGAAGAATCTCTGCCTCTTGCTTTTGATGCGATAATTGGATGTGGAAGAGGAAATAACAATTCTACCAAGCACCACTCTAACAGACTGTTTAAGAGAAATCAAGCAAACACCATCAATGAACTGAAGCAGGAAAACACACTTAAATCTGCACCCAAACTAGTTATATTAGCCTCCACAGTTGTTAGTTTGAGGTTCTTAAGTGCCCTGTTTAGCTCTAAGAACAATTCAAGTTGTGCCCTCCACAGTTGTGCACACAGGAAACAGAAGAAAGAACTGCTCAAATAATGCTTAACTGATGTCCCAAAACAGTACAAACATTGCACTTAAACTGTGCAGAATCGCAACTCAAATGTGCAAAAAAAAAAAAAAAAATCAGCTTTCAGTTCATTAGAAAAATCAACTTAACTCCCAAACTAAAATCGAAACCAGACTCAATAATTCAAGCCTCTCATTCAACAGTAGACAAAGATGAATTTTCAATTCAGAAACTTAAGCATCCAACCAAAATTTGACCAAACTACTTAATGAACTCAACAGAAACCATACCAGAAACCACACCAAAAAAGTTCACACAAGTATTCAGTTCTTAAGTTAGGAATCATGCTTAAAACTTGATCAGCTTCTCAAAAACCTTTCATCGAATAGGAAGTAGGCAGTAAGAATGCTATTAAATGCTACCTAAAACAGCTACAAACAACCTGGTGGAATTCTAGTAGAAACTGAACCAAAGTGCAAGTAGTTTTCTTCAAAAACTTTTAGAACTACAACACAATTTAGCTAAACAGATGCAGTAAGGGATTGGAGCTTCAGCAACTCAAACCACATTTCAGATCAATATTCAGAAAATCAAGCAATAAGGAGCTCGAGTCAAATTCACGGACTCGACTCATAAAGATCGAGCCAATGTTCAGTAGAAACTGAATTCTCTCCAAAATTTTCAGAAATCAGAGATGGAGCTCAGTTTTAAACTCAAGGAATCAAACTTGTACTTAGAGAAAATCTGAAGCTATGTTCTACAATTAAATTTCAAACTCAATGAAATTTTTTTTTTTTGAGATTTTGAAAATTTGTGAAAAATAAAAAAGGTAGAAAAAATATTTTTGTATATTGATTTGTCCTTTTTGAATGAAGAAATATTTTTTGGGTTCTAATACTCTTATTTTTTATCTTTTATTTGTTTGGAATTTCCTAAGAAAATACTCCTAAAGAAAGAATAAAAGGAAAATATTTTTTTTATTGGGTTTTCTTTTTATTATTGGGGGCCGTTTGCCTACGTATCTCACATCCGGTGAGAATCAGACCCGCGTAGTTCGGCCAGTTTTGACACAACTAAAGAAAAAATGACTTTGAAATTTTCATCATTTACAACTATTTGGAAATCCTTTTCTCCCTCTTTTTTTTTCAATTGTTTTGAAATCCTTTTCTTTTCCGGAAAATTTTGACAGAATTCTGGGGTATTTTCAAATATCAAGTTTTTCAAAACGGATAATTTCTTATACTTTTTCGCTCTTGTTTTTTTTCCTATTGTTTTCTTTCTTTATTTAGCCGGTCAACAGACAAACCGAGATAAATAATGCACATATAGCAGGTAGGATGGATCAGGATAGTCTTTCATTTTGGGTTCACCTGTCCTAGATGGACCCAACCCCTGTGTTGAGTCCCCTAAGTTAAATGCACATGATGCAAATAAACGTTCCTACTAGGGATCCGGCGTGAGGCTATGCCATACTAGGTTTATATCCTGGGGTTTTGTTCTAGACAAGGCTTACCCGAGCGGACAGCTCGAGCCGAGGTCGGGGCAGCGTACCGGGAATACAGAAGCTTCACCGGCTTTGCAACTTGTCCGTACCTCGTTCTAAAATTTGGATGACTCTAACAGAAAAGAAGTCACACGAAGTGCACACTTCCCAGATGATTTAGAAGACTCAGAGAGAAGAA
>ML263884.1:16252-28990 GCA_005239495.1 Nicotiana undulata | reverse complement strand
TAAGGGAGTTTTTCCAATTAAAGTGACATTATTCGGTTTTGGGATTTATTATTAGTTTTCAGAGTCGCCACCCGGATTGTTGACGATGTTCCGGGACACCGATTTTATTAAAAATCCCAAATCGAGGAATTTTGACTCTTTTTTATTTGTCTGCGACCAAAAATCCGAGTAAGGAATTTTGTTAACCCAGGAGAAGGTGTTAGGCATTCCCGAGTCCCGTGGTTCTAGCACGGTCGCTTAACTATTAATATTTGGCCTAAATTATCCGATTATTTACGTGTTTTAGCCTATTGTGCATTTTTAAACCTTTTGAACCGCTTTTAATATTTATGGATTTATCTTGAAACAAGTCACGATAGCGTGCACTTGTTGTTTTTGGACACATCACAACCGCGTCACATGAAATGCACCCGCGATTGCTATGTGTGATTTTATTATAGTTTTGAGTTGGAGTCGGGGACATGAGTTGCCACACCCGAATGTAGATTATATAGTCATGACTATGGTCGTGACGATTAAAAATGCCTATTTGAGGCGATACTCAATTATTCTCTAAGTTTTGGAATTTTTACCTAAAGAGGTATTTTTTAGCTTACGGGATATGTATATAAACCAGTTCGGATATTTATGAATTTAGATTTCACGCTATTTACCAAATTAGTAATCACAGAGATGCTCAGTTTGCCAAAGGCAGCAGATTCAAACTCCAAACAATAAGCAGATTATACTGCCAATTACACAGTACACCTTCTTGTGCTTGAAATTACAAAATCCATGTCCCATTGACACATACAACTTCAATTGACTTCTACTAGAAATCCAATCCTAATGTACCATCTACTAGTTATACAAGAATCCCTTTAGACATTCAAATACAAATTAGACCATAACTGGCCATTGGAAATGTATCGAATATTCATCCAGAGAAAACAGGGAATAAGAAAACAAACACCGTGACATTTGAATCACTTACCATGGGTCTGTGTCCTTCAATTTACGGCTGTGACCAACTGGTGGCCACAATCGCCAAATGATTAGTCCTCTGCAATGAATAAACCTCACAATACCACACAAGCAACACTTTTAATCTGATTAGTGGATAAGCATGGCTAAACTAGATAACTAAACGAAATAACATTGGACAAGAAATTCATGAGTAAAGACTTAATATCATAAATCGAAGTGGAGCACTGAAACCTACCTAAACAAACAGAGGTGAAACATGGATAGACATACGGTTCAATCAAATGGAGAGTTAATAAAGAGAACACATACATTTCATAGCAAAGGACATGATTCTAAGCCTATCTCACACAAACAAACTGAACGCACACTAATTAGGTCATACGTTTACATGTTTAGTTTATCACAATCAAGTAGAAGCATAGCAGAAGTAAGAAACAACATGAACAAGCTTCAATCACTGTATTGAAAGAAACACATGTTTTACGGATATGTACCTAAAGCTGGAAACGAACTTACAAAGAAGAAAATAAATCTTTGAAGTTGAAAGTTGCAGCAGGAACACAACTTAAACCGTAACAGCAAATAGCAATCAAAAAGGCGCGCAGCAACTTTGATAAACTTAGAATAGTCAAGCAACCCATAACAGTATTCTAATCAAAGTTAAGAAATTGACCTTCCAGCTGGCCATCCATATTTTAAGAATTACCCGACAGATACTTACACATCCATCTTATGAGAACAGATGAAAATGAATCCAGAACAAACAAAATAGCTTAACATAGCTAAAGCACATATTTCAGTTTCAGAGCCCATTTCAAATGAACACATTCAGATTATTCAAGACACTTAAGCGATAAATCTATGGTATTACAAATGAAACTTTAACAATGATTAATTATCAACATTAAACATCAAATTATCCCTTAACCTCTAACAACTCGAATATCTAATTTCAACCTGCTGAGAATTTCAAAGCTTAACAAAGAAGGAATTCTTAGAACGAGTTTAGCAATTATACATGCTAAATCTAAACATTTTGAATATGATTAGAGGATAAACAATTCTGTAGTCTAACAGGGGAGACAATTCAAAACAAGATCATCAATTACACGCGATAGATCTATGCAGTTGAGCCAAGTTAAAAGATGAACAAATTTACTTTTCATATGGCATTCAAACGGAGTAACATGGGTGTGTACACATACCCGATTAAGCTGAGATAACAAAATTGAGTAGCCTAATCCAGCCGGGAAACAACCAGTTCCTCTAGAATTAAGTGAAAACCCAAACAGGGGTGAAATTAAGGAGTCAAGAATCAGCAGCAGCTTAACGAAGCGACACCCTAGCACTTTTACCCGAACACATATCCAAAAACTCCGAGAAATAAATTCGAAAAGCAGTAGTAACCAACTTGAGCAATTTCGGACTCCTTTCTTCTGTCCCTTTTTATTGTTTTGTTCTTCAAATCAGAAATTTAGACTTTTCAAATTCCCAGCCCGTCTATGTAAGCTCTTGAGTGCGGGTGTATCAGGCAAGGTGCAGGAGTCAGAGATAGCGGCTGGCGGAGATGTGAAAAGGTGAGGCGCCGCTGCTCGCATGTTTCCGGTGAGTTCGCCGATGACGGAAGCGAGGCAGAAAACAAGAGAGGTAACTGAAGGTGTTGAGAGGAGGGAGTTGTGTTATGTTGCTCAAGATGGAGGGGTGGCTATTTTTCGTTGAAGAAGAAAGGAGCTATAGGTGAGGAAGATGAAAGGGGGAAGAAGAGGACAAGGGAGGGGAAACGGCGGATCCTTCTCAGGGGGGTCTTAGAGATTAGGTCCTTTTTATTTTTAGGTTTAGGTCTTGTTTAATAGATGAGGGAAACTGGTCGGGTTGGTGGGTCGTGGGTTTTTGGGTTGAATTTGGGGTACTGGGCCACTGATTTTGGCCCAATTTGGACACCCCTCTTTTCTCATTCTTTTAGCCACTTTAGGCTCAAATTTTAATTTAAATATATTTCTTGGCTAGCCTATGTATTTATTTTATCTAGTGATTGACTAGTGCAACTAATTGATTAATTAACCTACGGATGCAATTTTGATTTTCAGAAGATATATTTAATAATGTAACTAAATCCTAAAAATGCAATTTAACCTTAAATGGCACGAAATGAAAATGAGACGATTTTTATGATTTTTTTCTATAATTTTAAAGTAGTAAACATGCATGAAATGCAGCTAAAATAAAGAAAAGTTCATAAAATTCATTAAAAATTATTTTTGATTATTTTAAGGAGTAATTTCCATGCGGGGAAAAAATTGGGTGTTCACAGTGTTCATGGCCATATTTGAGCTTCAAATTTGAACCAAGATAGTTGTGGGCCCCTCGACTCAATACTTTTTAGCAATCCTAAGTCTTGTGAGGTGAGGTTTGAAACTGCATATCCCGAGTACCGTGCCTATAAGTCTAGAACTTGCCCCGAGTATTTGTCTAGGCGAAATCTTAAGTGAGTTCGACTTGTGAGATGATCATAGGCCTTCCTTGATTCCCTATTGAATTTGAAAGACCTCTTTAGACTACCTTGACAAGATTCCTATTCAACCCCTTTGATCCTGAGCCTACTTGTTCAAAAAACCATGTTTTTAGCCTTCACCCGTTCTCTAAATACCCTCTCTTGGCACCCATTCTTTCCTTGAGCAATCTTGACGAAAATAGCCAAAAATCATAAGTTTGGGGGAGAGATGAGGAAATTCATAGTGATGAAAGGCTTGGTCATAAAAAAATGGGCCAAAAAAAAAGGTTGAAGAGCATAGTGCACCAATAAGGGAAAAGAAAAGGGGTGGAAGAAAAAAGCAAAAGTTTGAAAAAGAGGTTGAAATGATGAAAAAGAAAGAAAAAGGGAAGAAAATGAGCCTAAAGTAAAAGAAAGAGTGACTATGAGTCTCTCTAAATTCCCCAAGGAAAAATTTGTGACTCAAAGAGTCAAGAGTGTCATGTGCAAAAGTGTGAACAATTGGAGTGCTTAAGGGAAGATGTTCTACCAAAATTCATTGTGACCAATTTCGATCCAAAAAGCCTCAATTACAATCCGACAAAGCCCTATGGGATCTCAAGTTGAGTGAGCTTACATTAGTGGTGATTTATACGAGGGGCAAGCCTATGGTACGAAGGGCCGGACTTGAGGCATTCTGTTTAGAGTGAAGAGAGCACCGCACGATAAACCCAATTTTGAGAGACATTCTTTATGGTGAGATGAGCCTAAGGAGAGTAGAGGAGGAAGAGTCTGGGATCCACATCGATTGAGGTAAAATAGAGAAGCTCTATGACGACCTTAGTCAACTCTTGAAGCTTTGGTGTCACATTAGATCTAGTAGGCTAGAAAATCATTGCATAAGTTTGTCAATAATTCATTTGTGTTGAGGATAGTCGTTAGTCCCAATTGAAGCTTGATGAATCACATCTCAATGGCTGAAATACTTTATCTTTTATTGTTACGGAGGTGGGAGTTATTTTGTTTGCTTGAGGACAAGCAAAGCCATAAGTTTGGGAGAGTTGATAACTAGTGATTTGTACTACTATTTACTCCCTTTTTCTTAGGTTTTTGAGGCAACAATTGGCCTAATTAACCCCACATTTTGATGCAAGTGTTTTGAATTGCAGGAACTGAGTTGATTTGTAATTATTGATCCAAAAGACCTCAAAATGAAGCAGAACTTGCAAAATCGCAGAACCCAGCTAAACCGCTGCAGCGCCCACTTTTCCGCTGCAGCGTTTGTCTCTTCCCTGCAGCGGATTTCTCTTCGCTGCCACACAAACTTCAGAGATCTGTTTTTCAAGGCCATCCAAAGTGTTGTCCACGCTACTTTTCTGCTGCAACGGTCCATATAATGCTGCAACGCTCAATTATTCGCTGGACGCGGTTGGCAAACTTAAGAGAGTTGGCAAAGATGGGATTTTATGATTCCGCGGTCAACAATATTATTCCGCTGCCGCGCTCCAGCCACCGTTGCAGCGTTTCAGTCTTCCACTGGACGCGAAGTTGAAGAATCAGAGAACTGGAAAGTGCAAAATCACTGCAGCGGAAGCCTCTTCGCCCCGACGCTCAGAATTACGCTGGGAGTGGATTCTCCGTAGGGGCATTTTTGTTCAGTATTTTCAGCCATGTATAAATAGATCTTTTCTTCATTTTCTAGGTTATCAGCCGTTTAAGGAACACGTGATTAGTACTTTTAGCTATTTTTGAGTCATTTTAGCTTAGCTTTAACATTAGTTCTTCAATTATTATTTTGTAATTTGCAATTATGAGCTTAAATTCATCTTCTACTTGTGTTTCTTCTTCAACCATGAGTAGCTAGACCCATTAGTTAGGGTTGTGACCCAACCCTAGTGTGGGTAATTAATGGTTTTTCAAATTTAGAGTGATTTTGTGTATGGGTGATTGGTATTTAGCCTGATTTATGCATAAATCTCAGAATTAGTGGTTATAAACACTAATTCAAGCCTTAATGACTAGGGTTACTCTTGAGAAAGATTACCTAATTCTAGGTAATTAGGCTAACAAAATATTGGGGTAAATTCAAGAGATTGATAGCCCCAATAAAAGGGTGTATGCTAGAGATAGCTAAACTCGATTTGAGCCAATTCATGCGGTCAATTGAAACACCCAATTGTGCTTGAGAAAGCCAATTTGGGTAAGTTACCCATATTACCGAGAGGTAGTGGGTACCTTAGCATGAGATTATGCCATTAATGCCCATTTCACAATGTCATTTTAGATTTTAGACCCGTTAAGTACTCACCTAGGAGGAAGTCATAGCCCTAGTCCCTTTATAAATTAAGAAAACCTTCAAAAAGATATTAGTTAGCTAGTTCGTAATTTCACTTAGACTAAACCGTAGTATAATCACCAAACCTTTTGATGATAAGTGCAATTAAAAGCATGAAACATCACTAGATCATTTAGGAACTCAACTCTCACAATCATAATTCCTGTGGAAATCGATCTCGACCCTTCGGGTAAAAGCTGAATTGACCCCTGCTTTGCTACTACTTAGTGTTATAGGTGGGCGCCGATCAATTACCCTTTTGGTAAATTCCAACATTATTTTGTGTAGCTTTCTGATATACTTGAATAAAAGTCAAACATTATAACACATTGTTGGTTGTCATTTTTGTATTGCTCGTATGAATAATATTCACATAAGTTATAAAGAAGTCTATGTATTATCTTATGCGACATAAAAATTGGAGTCCATAAGAATATGGAGATTATTAGAACATTGACTAATAAAACTAACATGACCAAAATAACCCTCACGTGTTCACCGAAACACATATTTTAATCCCCACATTGCAATTCAACAACAATAATAAAAACCCTGTGAATTCTCACAAGTGGGATCTGGGGAGAGTAGGGTATAGGCAGACCTAATTGTCCCTATCTTGGGAGGACACTACTAGAAATCAGGGAAAGGACGACCAAACCATACCGACCAAAGTTGGTCGGTATATTGGTCAAAAAGTTGACCGAAGTGGTCATACTTTCTTAGCCAAAGCAACTTTTTGATTACCGACCAACTTTGGTAGACTACGCCTGTAGGTAGGGTGGACGTCGAGAATGTGTTAGATATTAAATATCAAAACGATATCTCCAGTTTTCACCAAATAGTTGACGATCAATTAGAAAATAATTTGGAACATCCTGAACGCATATTGGAAGAAATTGATATAAATGAAGTAATAATTATAGAAAATGAGGACGAAGAATCAACTAATGAAATTCAAACTAGTGAGGACGAGGAACAATACGTCGAAGGGGATTAAAAAGTTAGTTTTTTAAAGCACTCTCATTTTATAAGTAGTTTCTTATATGTTGCTATCTAAATATGTATTATATTATGTATCAAGATAACAATGACCCTACTAGTTCTCGGGGTCGAGAAAAGGCTAGGAAGGGAAAGAGGAGGGTAGATAATAATACTCCCTCTCTTCCGCCCTCTTCAGATATGCCTATGTATTATCCTCCACCACACGGCTATACTGAGTTGCCACAACATCACGAGGCCTACACCTTCATCTAGATACCAAGTTTTCCATCACAAGGCCATGGGAATATACATCTGACATACAATCCAACTGCCTCACAACCATGTGGATCGCAACCATCTGCATCACAACCACGTGGATTGCAGCCATCTGCATCACTTCCACGTGGATCGCATCCCTACATATCATAGCCACATGGATAACATCCATCCATGTCACAACCACTCAGGTCCCAACCATCAGTATCACAGCCATATGGGTCGCATCCAACTATGTCGCGGTCACAAGGATCACATCCATCTTCATCATCGACTCCATCTATTTCAGGCCTTCACCTGTGAGACAGTAGCTCTGAGCCCCCTACACTGTCTACACATGCTGAGGATGATGATCCAAAGGTAGTGCATTATGATCTCTATGGCATGATCATCATAGTCCGTGAAGGTGACGTGTAAGAGTTATTTGTTATTTTTGCGTCTATTGTTTTGTAATGTTTTTAATAATATATTCATGTGTTTTTATTGTTAAATTGCAGGTTCAGGCCGGGTAAGCAGACTGCGAAGATAATCACCAATGCCATCAAAAAGCTTTATAATGGCCCTTATGCGATCTCGCTGAAGGAGCAAATTTTCAATTAGTTTAAGTATAGATGTTCTTTTAAGCATTTTAATAATTATATTTATGGGAAAGGGCCTGATCTGTCCCTCTACTATGGTAAATTATTTAAAATTGTCCCCCATTATACTATTGGGCCATAAAATTCCCTGTCGTCCAACTATCCTAACAAATCTGCCCTTAGTTAGACGGAGGTGCCACGTGGCATCCATCTGTGCCTGTTTTAAATCTGGGCACATAGGAGACGACCCACTCCATGAAACCCACCAATCCATAACCTGCGACCCGCCATTTATAAACTAAATAATACCCATTTATACTCTTATTGGCATCTCCATCAACCCATAAAGCCCAACCCTAATTTATACTCCTATTGCCATCTCCATCAAACCCTCTATGCTATTAGCTCCATCAAGACAGCCCATTGCAACAAATTTCATCATAAATGTCGGAGTCTAGTGCTACATCAAAGAGGAGGTGCCATTTTGGAGAGATTGCCAACCACTTCCGGTTGACCACACCTCAAAATCCCGGAAGAAGATTCTATAAATGTGCAAAACCTGAAGTAAGTTTGTTAATTGTTTGTACAAAAATTAAATTTTTATTCCTTCTAACCTAATTATTGTTCATTTTCGTTAGAATGAGTCGTGTGGATATTGGGAATGGCAAAACGAATCTCTTAAGGATTGAGCTTTGGTAGAAATCAGTAAGTTGCAGTATAAATTAGACGATGCTAATCTTACAATCAATATGTTGAAGCAATTGTTGGAGTCGTGCAAGAATGAAAGAGACAAGTTGTTGGAAAAAGTTGAAGATTTAGAGGTTCCAAAATATGTTGAAGTGCACAAAGCAAGGGAAATCGAAGATAAAATGGTTAAGATGAAGTTGTTTATTTGGATTTCAGTTGCACTTTTTGTTGGATTTGTTGCGGCAATGTGGATGAAGTAAATTATGTTTGCTGAAGATGGCATATGGTCCATATTTCACTTGTTAATGTATGTTCCTAAGTACTAGAGTTTTTTTGCTATTGTAAAACAATTACATCAATTGTTAATGTATGTTTCCAAGTACTAGTGTTTTGATGTTCTATCTACTGACTTGTCAGTTGTTTGAATTTAGTTTGAATTATTTTATGGCATATGGTCCCTTTTTAAGTACTACTCCCTCCGTCCAATTTATGTGAACCTGTTTGACTGGGCACGAAGTTTAAGAAAAAATAAGAACTTTCGGAATTTGTGGTCATAAACAATTCAAAAAGGGGCCCGAAGTATTTGTATAGTTATAAAAGCTTCTCATTATGGGTAGAATTGTAAGTTTAACCAAAATTGTTTCCAAATATAAAAAGGGGTCATTCTTTTTGGAACGGACCAAAAAGGAAATAGGTTCACATAAATTGGAACGGAGGGAGTAAAACTTAGTTTGAATTGTTTTATGGCATATGGTCCCTTTTTAATGCTCCTATATATTGGCCCTTTTCTTCCACTTAAAATAGACACTTGAACACAAATGGTCAAAGATAGATACCTGAACACAAATGCTCACAATAATTAAACTACAACTTAGATCACCAAAAACACACACTTTACCAAACACAAATGCTTACAACACAGTACATCACCAAAAACAACACCAAAAATAGCACCAAAAAACTGAAATTACATCACCAAAAACACAGTAACTCCAGTAGTTACATCCCAAAACAGCACCAAAAACAGCACCTAGAAACTGTAATTACATCACCAAAAGCACAGTAATTCCAGTAGTTACATCACTAAAACAACACCAAAAATAGCACCAAGAAACTGTAATTACATAAAAAAAAACACAGTAATTCTAGTTGTTACATCACTAAAACATCACCAAAAACAACACCAAATAACTGTAATTACGTCACCAAAGACGACAGTAACTCCAGTAGTTACATCACCAAAATAGCACAAAAAAACTGAAATTACAGAATACTAAAAGGGACACAACTGTTTATAATTTGCATTAAATACATCCCACACACAACAAAAAAAATTATACTTTTGTCTTCATTTTTTTCTCCTTGATTTTAGCTTCCTAATTCTTTCTTGCCCTTGTTTTTCCAACTGATTTGCAGTTACAACAGCCTTTCCCTTCCACTGTAATGTTGGGGCTGAATATGGCAGATCTGTTGGTACACTAACACCACTATAATCACCTGTGAAGTTGATTGACCTTGATCCAGCTGGTATTTGTACCTGTTGTCTCATCCTAAACCTTGTAGTTACTTCTGATATAAATCTTGGCCTAAGCACATCATCTTCTTCATGTCTAACTCTTGACCTAAGCATTCTTCCAGGTGTAGGCATGAACCTAAGCCCACTGTCCTGACTTGGTTGAGTGGCTTGAGGTGCTGAACAGTTGATATCGTTTTCAACTTGAGGTTCAGTTTCATGTTCTATCAAACAACTTGGCCTCTTTCTCTGCTGCTTTCCTTTTGATTTTTTTGCAGCAGGTGCTGAACTGGTGGTAGCCTGCTCAGTTGTGGCAGCAGGTGCTGAACTGGTGGAAGACTGCTCAGTTGTTGCAGCAGCCTGCTCAACTCTTCCACTCTTACTTTGCTTCTTTCCCTTGATTAAACTAGTTAAAAAGACAAGTTAGAAATATTCTTCATGTCTAGTATTTAATACTTTGAAGTTAATGTAAAATAATTACCTGACCACAAGTCCTTGCATTATGAGTTGTTACTCCACATTTTCTACAAGTCACGATTCTTCCTTTTCTGGACTATGACCCCACTCCTTGTCTTTTAATTGCCTCATCCTTCTGCCTATCTCTCATAACCTTAGGTCTAACAGCCAATTTCACAAGCTCTGAAGGCTCCATTGCTTGAGATGGTTCAAGCTTCCAAAACTTTTCTCCTCTAACAGGTTGTATCTTGTGCCTATAAGTCATCAGAAATGCCTCCTTGATATACCACCAGTTGATTTCGGTCATTGGATCACCAGAGTCATGAAGTATAGCTCTAATAGCATCTGGACATGGGATTCCTATAAGGTCCCATGACCTGCAAGTGCACTTCTTCACAGCCAAATTGACACAATGCTTGTCAGATCCTTCTGTTACTTCATAGCCATTTTGACCATTTGCATTTACTTCACAGGCAGTTTGTGCAATCTGCAGGTATTCATTGTACAAGTCCATGCATTTTGGACTGAAATCATGTCTCCAGCTCCTAACTTCTTCTTCATGTTCTCTTAACAAGTTCATCGTCTTGATCCTGATGTCCTCTAGCATCTTGATTATAGGCTTGTGCCTTGCATCCACAATCCACTTTTTGAATGATTGAGTCAAGTTATTATCAACCGACTGATTCTTGCATACAGTGTCCATATATGCTCTACACCAGAACTGAGGTGGGTACCTCAACAAAGCCTCTGCATCATCTTTGTTCAAGTCACCTAATTTTCCTAGTTGATCCTTGAAATCTTCTGCATATGTGCACTATGCACACCACCATAAAAGCTTCTTATTTTTCCCAGTGTTGTACTGTTTGCAGCAGTTAGACTCAATATGTCTAACACAGTACCTGTGATGTGCCTGGGGAAGGACTGTTTTGACTGCATCAAGTAGTCCCTGCAGAACAAACAAAGATGATCAGAATTGATTATCAAGTAAAAAGTAATTAGAAGATTGAATAAAAATAGACATAACAGATCAGAAATTTCAGAAAACTTCACCTTTTGCATATCTGACATGAAGGCGATTCTTTCCTCTTCCTTGAGGTCCAAAGAATATTGCAGCAGCCGTAGGAACCAATTCCAGGTATCTTTGTTCTCCTTATCAATAACTGCCCATGCCAAAGGGTAAAAATGATTCTGTGAATCCTGTCCAACTACCACTAACAGTTCAAAAAGATACCATCCAAACCAATAAAAGGTCTCAATCCTAGATTGAAACCCATCTTCAAAGCATGAAAACACACATACATTCTCAAGAACCTTCTTCTTCCTTCTTCAAGTGAACTCTTTGAAAGTGTAACAACCACATCACTACCAGGGTTACTTTCCCTCAATTCATTGGCATAAGCCTCTAGTTTATTGTACTCATCTGAAAAACTACCATCTAGTGACTCCAATACCATCCCCTTTGCCCTCTTGGACTTCCCATGACTAACATTTAGCTCACAGTTTCTCTTCAAATCTAACATCATCTACCTAACCTTGTACTTAGGATTATCCTGTAACTTCTTCTTGAAATATTGTGCAATGGTACTAAAATCAACAGTCTTGTTATCAAATGCAGTTCCATAATCATGTTCAACAGATAAAGTCTTGATTTTAACCCCCACCAAACTTTTCTTTTGATATTAAACACACAAAGGGACCGCTAACAATATCACAACTATACCTAAGTCTTTCTAGGTCACTCTTCTCCAATTCCAATCTTTTCTTGTTAGCCAGAGAATATGACTTCATACACTTCCTAGCTTCTAGTATGTCCTTAAAGGAAATACCTTTGTATAACTCTTTATAGTCACTGAGTTTTACATTTATTTCCCTTTTCTTTTGTGCTTTAAGTGCTTCTAATTCTGCAGAATTGTATCCTTCAGAATCAGTACTAGAGTCAGATCCTACATCACTTAAGCTACAACGAGTACCAACATCATCCACAATTTTATTAGATTCTTCTGCATATTGTACAATATTGGGAATAGATTAAATAGAGGGCTCACATTCATCTACACCATATAGGTCCACTATATTGAGTTCATTGCATAATAACCTTTCTAAATGTCTAATACCATCATCCCTCTCAATCATACAAAATTTACCAGATGGGCAGCAACTATAAGTTGTTGAACCCCTAAAAATCCTAGCTCATTTGAGATTCATTGACTATGTCTATGTGTGAAAGTAAGTCGAAGTCATAACCTGTCCATGTCTTGACCAATTTTCCTGTGTATACAACTTGAGGCTCAGTAACCCAATCACCGTCGTAATTGAATATTAAGTCAACTAGCATCATCTCTAACAACCTATAAAACACAACAGAAAAAAATATACCACTTAAAAAGCTTAAAGTAAACATGTAAAATTCAGCAATGGAAAAGGAATAATTAATGCCAAAAAGAAACAAACTTTTATGAAAAGAGCCCCCCCCCCC